>OW203739.1:10602509-10847509 GCA_934045075.1 Yponomeuta sedellus | reverse complement strand
GAGAAATCCTGACTCTCCGAGGAGTTCAAGAATCATAGCGCTTAAAATCACCTATGTGCAGTGAGCAGGCGTGATGATATAGCCCACGCTCTCTATCTCCGAGAGAGCCACATGTATGGCTCTCTCTGAGATAGAGAGCGTGGGCTATCTGAGATAAAGAGCCATACATGTGGCTCTCTCGGAGATAGAGAGCGTGGGCTGTATCCCCACGCTCTCTATCTCAGAGAGAGCCAAACAAAAAATAAAATAAAATGTGTAAGCTGCTTATCAAAGTCGCCTGTACTGTCAGAAAAGTAGCGCAGGACGTCCTGAGACCAGATGGAGCGACGACATTCGCAAAACGGTGTTCAGGGCCGGGAAAGGAAGAGCCAAAGATCGGGAACAGTGGCGTGTCTTGGGAGAGGTGCAGAAGAGGACTGACACCGGCTGATTATGACGATGGTGATAATAAGATGAGATAATATTAAGAAGGGCTGGTAAGGGACGTCCCAGACGGACTTACATTGACCAAATAGGGGATGTATTAGCAAAGGGAAATATAAAAAGTACCCGGAACCGGCGTGCGTGCATGCAACGACTTATGAACGTTGATGAAGCGAAGGTGATCTGTCAGGATAGTGGCAAGTGGCAGCTCTGGTCTCTGCCTACCCCTCTGGGATACAGGCGTGAGGTTATGTATGTATAACATTTATTTGACATTATAATACTTTATAAGATAAGATAATATTTATTTGACTTTATAATACTTTATAAGATAAGATAATATTAATTTGACTTTATAATGCTTAAGTTATTCACATGAAAAATTACAGTCACTAGACAAACAAATTTTCATCATATAGACCTCGCGAAGAACCTACAACCGTAGGAGTAAACGTGTTCTTGAGTGGAGACCGCGACTCGGCAAACGTAGTAGGACGCCCTCCGACTAGGTGGGACGACGATCTGCGTAAAACTGCAGGCAGATGCTGGTTGCGGCAAGTTGAAGACAGGGCGCTATGGCGCTCATTAGGGTAGGGCTATGTCCAGCAGTGGACTATAAAATGTAGCCTGAAGAAGAAGAAAACCTCTGTTGCCGAACTAAGCAAAAGCCTGTGTTTCGGCAAACAGCGCCAATCCCTCTGGTAATACTTATTTGCCAGAGTTTATTTCGATGTTACTTGATGTGTATATATTATATTTTTATACAGACACAAGTTAAAGTTATTATTAACCTACCCAAAAATAATAAAAGAGACAAAAAAAGTATTAGGTGGTAAATGTGTTCCTCTAGGTGTGTTATATGTATAAATGTGAGGGAATATGCCTGGGGACGGCCGGTCAAACTGTTGTTAGTCGGACGTTATATGGTATGTCATTGAAATACTTTGATTGCGCGATGCAGGAATGTTGGAGTTTGTAGTGCGCGCGCAGAGTTGACATGTGCTCAGGTGTGTAAATTGTAGCGCGTAAGGAAGTCCTCTCTTTGTATATAGTGAGTGTGTATGAGTGTGTGTGAGAGGGTGAATATTATTTTTCAAATATTTAGCACCTAATAACAGAAGCAAAGTATCTTATAAGCTATAAAGAAATTTATGAATCATGAGTGGCAATATTCAGGGACGTCCCAAGTGGACATACATCGGCCAAATAGGGGATGTATTAGCAAAGGGGAAGATAAAAAGTACCCGGAACCGGCGTGCGTGCATGCAACGACTTATGAACGTTGATGAAGCGAAGGTGATCTGTCAGTATCGTGGCAAGTGGCAGTCCCTGGTCTCTGCCTACTCCTCAGGGATACAGGCGTGAGGTTACGTAAGTATGTATGTGGCAATATTCAGACAACTATTTGTAGTTTTTGTTGATGAAGCACTGCCAGCACGGAAGTAAGACTGTGAAAATAAACGCAAACATAAAAGCGGTTCTACCAGTTGCAAAAAGGTCTTCCAATCACTAGGTAGTATCCATGTCTCAATAGAAACTGGAAGCATTAATTAAAACGAGTCGCAGCTTCTAATCACTCGACTGGAATCAGCTAATTTATCGAATAAACTAGGAGCAAACCAACGTTTGCAGATTAGCTTAGCAGATTATCTAGGGTGCATTTATATTAATTAATACATTGGGAATATCTGTCTACAGTCTTACCACAAAATAAAATAAATAACAACATAAACGTAACATAACCTGTATCGCCATAACACGCCTGTATCCCAGAGGGATAGGCTGAGACCAGGCATTGCCACTTGCCACGATCCTGACATATCACCTTCGCTTCATCGACGTTTATTAGTCGTTGCATACACACACGCCGATAATGGGTAATTTTTTTGTAAATCAGTAATAATACTTTAATAGGTACGGCTTGTAAAGTACAATAATTAAACTTTGGCCTTTGAATCTCCATAATGATTTGATTTATTCCGCGTCTAGTGGTACCTTTACTCACACTACATGGGTGAAACGACCACTCGAATGCTGCAGAGACTAAGACATTATTTTTTAAAGGCATAGGGTTGTCCAGCATCTAATATACCATCCTCAAAGCTTAGTCGGCCTAGCCCACAAGAAAGACAATTTAAGTCAATTCATGAGGAACGTGTTTCCAGTAGATATTTTCCAGCACCGTAAGGGTGAGTACAATAAGCAATGTACAGAATAATATACAATGTTATCAACACTTTGTATGTCCCCACTGCTGAGGCACGGGCCTCTTCCTGCATGGCAGGAAGGTTAAGCCATACTCCACTACGGGGCCAAGTTTTGTAAGAGAGTGGTGGGCCTTACTGTCAGAAGTTATCAGGCAGCCCATAAGGCCTCTGACGTAGCTTAACGACTGCCATTACATGACAGCCAGCACCAACGGCTTAACGTGCCTTAGGAAGCACGGAAACGCTAGGAAAAATTGCCACTCGAGGTAGCCACGGAATGGACAGCAATCCAACATCTGACCGCGTCTGTTGTTGCTTCACCCTTGTGATTGATTCCAATCACTCGATTCTACTAGGCCACGAGCGTTTCTAATGACACATTATAATGGGCAAACCACTTGATATTCCATATTGATATTCGAGTTAGCATTTGTAACATAAGTCATTTAGTTGTACTTAGTATAGGGCTAACAAGATCTGTGTAATATGTCCATGAATATTTATTTATTATTATTGCAACGATTTTTCTCCACGATTAGTTTATATCTATGTAAAAGCTGAGTGAAATTATTAGTTTCACTATCGTTTTCTGATACCAACGTACGGTCACATCGCATCTGGACCGGCATTTAGCTTATCTACACGTGTTTTGCTTGTTAGTGTGCCTTGTCTGAGTACATGCGGCTTTAGCGAAGAATAGGTATGTTTGTCCTCGGGCGTACACTCGTCAGCAGCTTAACCTCTACATTTTAGTAGCGAATGCGCCCGTAGCTTTACTTCAGTGAACTAACAGGCGTAACAAACAAAGCTTTTCTATATAGCCTTCGTTTATTTTCAATGTTACGTACATCTGCGCATTTGTAGAATGATATTAAGGTGACAGAAAATTGGCCACTGCGTTTTTGTTGCAAAGACCGCAACATAACTGTAACTGTTATGTGTTCAACGGCTCTAATCGTGACTATTAAAAACTATTTATGAGTATCACGAATCATTAACAAATAACTTTAACTGTAACTGGGCGCATGTATTAGAGATACGACTGTCCGTAGATAAATCTCTTGAGAAAAACGATAAAATGTTGAAAATTATTCATTGGATAGCGCTTACCCATTGATAAGCAAACAGATATTCCTGCCAGATAGCGTTGTCAAAAGCCAGCCTTAGTCATACAATTAACACTTCTTGGAATTACCGTTCTTAAGGTAATACCGGTACTTTTACTGTATTTGTTTACTTCAGTAAAGTCAGGTATATCAGTAAAATACCTGCTTATTTAAAGAGGATATTTATAATGCTAAATCGCTTGTAACCCCGGCTGCCTGAGTGATCTTAAACGATCACGAAGGTTAAGCAACATAGGGCGCGCTCAGTGACCGAGTGGATGAGCGACCGTCTACGACTAACGCTAGTGGCATTTTTCCGAGCGATTCCGTGCTACGCAAGGCACGCAAAGCAGTCGGTGCCGGCTGCCGTTGATAGATGGCAGTCGCTAAGCCAAGTCAGAGGCCTTAGGGCGGCTTCAAAACTTCTGTTAGTAAGACCAGCCACTAGTCTTGCAAGCCACCACCATTTCAAATTCAATGCCATCACCAATCCGGACTTGGCCCCCGTGGAAAAGTATGGCCCATACCTTCCTTAGGGAAGAGACTCATCGGTGAGGACATAATGCGTTGCCGATGATGATGATTTATAATGCTGAGATATGGTATTTTTGAGCTTCCGTGGCATACCTACAATTATGGTCTAAAAGTGCCATATTTATATTTGTACATGTAAGATAGTTTGCACCTAATCTTTTATATGTAAACAACTTTTTATATAATACGTAATGCTTCATAAATTATGTCTGTGTCCCTAACCACAGATAAATTATTTATGGCTCTACCTACGTTTTGTATTTTTTAATACCGCGGATTGACAATATCAAGCGATGAGGTATGTGAACACCTCAGATATTCAGGTTTCCTCACTATGTTGTCCTTCACAGTTAGAGAGTGGGATTGATACAGCAACATTACAAGTGTACGTAACTTAGAAAACAAATGCATTGGTACAGACCGAATTCGAATCCGCGACTTGTCTATGAAAGAAGGCCTGTGCCCAACAGTGGGACACGTAATTAGGCTGCATTTAGAAATATTTCTTAGGATTTCGGCAAAACTCGTATTCTTTAAAAAATGTAATTGCTTTTTCGGTTCGAGAGATAAATATCCCTATAAAGGCGTTTAGTCAGAGGGCCTGTGGTAAGTGACCGTGAAAGATAGCGTGATGGAGAAAAATCTTACAACTAGCACTGGCCAGAGGGGGACGGAAGATAAAAGATCGGACACCATAACATAACATTTACATACAGGCATACTCATTGCTTCTGGCCCCACACAAGAATACCCTGTGTCGTGGGAACCAGAAACAGCGACTTCACAAACGTCCAAAACCTGGGGTTTTTTTTGTCCGCAACAAGGGTTTGAACCCGGCAACAACAACTGGAACGATAGATGGACGTGAATACTGAGAAAAAATAACACCAATGAAGTGACATTTCATCGTGATTGCCAAATTCTTGTTCAAATTCAGCACAACATAACTAAACTTACGTCATTCAGCCTATATAGGATGAAAAATAGGGTCCCGTTTGCCCCCCTCATATATTAAACCTAAAAGAACAGATTAATGATGACATAATTTTGAAAGTTGTATACTCCAGTAAAGCGGTTTCACACAGCATTGTACATTAGAATTAGTAGATTTTAAATTAAATGTGAAAGTACTGTTGGAGTACCTAATAAATAATAATTATAAGTACGTGAAATAACCTGCACGTGCCTGTCAATTACAGTTGGAAAAAAATTACTACTTAGTCATATTATGTACCAGTTGTATATAGATATAGGTTTAATTAACAGCACATTGAATCAACTTTAACATCCATGTCAAACATTCATCCATCCCTAACCAACTGTGCACCTAAAGTATAATGAAATGAAAAGGTTTTATTCAAAGTAGCGCAGAAACTGCGGCTTAATGAATATTACAATTAAAACTATAAACATTGACGTGCTGTCGACAATACTACGAATTCCCAATTATGAACTTTAAATGCACTTCCGTTGTATGCGTCGTTCAACTGAGCTCGCAAGCCGCAAGGGACCCCTTCTTTATACCCTCGAGTATACCCAGCAAACATCCCTCGCATGTAAGGTTGCCAACTACTCGGCTTAAATCGGACATATTCTCTTTTTTCTCTTCTTTTTTCTTTCTTTTTTTTTCGTTTCTGGCCAATTTATATAGATCCGCACACGCACGCACGAATAGTGAATACACGGGCGCGTGCAAAGAAAATCATAGTAATGAAAATCATGGTGTATCAGGCTTTTAGGGCTTAGTAACCAGAACGACCAGAGACCACCTTTTTTATTTTTTTATCTGGCAACCCTACTGACGCGAATACAAAGTTCGCTTCTCTGTAAAATACCTTGCGCCGTGTGCTCGAGACAATGTGCATTTGTTTGTCTTATCGGCATGGCTCTACGTGGCCGTGGTATGCAGTAAATTTGGCTTCTGTCACGAATTACTTCGAATGGATGTGCCAACAAGTGGTCTAATGGCTCTGAATGGAAATTGGGTGGCATTTGGACGTGCGGGGCCTCTACTCTGAAATATTGTAAATAGTACTTTCGTCCATTTTTTTATGCAGGGTTCCGTGGTCTTTTTAGTGAGTACTCGATGTTTTGTCCTTTTCGTCCTTTAGATTGTGGCCAACACATTTATTTTAACTGTTTACTGAGCGAGAGGTGTGTGGTGTCGGCCTAGAGAATATCACTAACCCAAATTTTTCCCGCGGGTGTCATAAAAGGCGACTAAGGAACACAAACCGGGGGGTGGGCAGCAGCGCCCCCTGCAGTACAATTCCACCAAACTGCGATCCCCAACCGGCATGCCCAGCGTGAGGATTATGGACATTACCCCCCATTGGTAACACAACCTTGCGCTATGGCGCTCATTAGGGAAGGGCTATGTCCAGCAGTGGACTAATATAGCCTGAAGAAGAAGAAGAAGAGCGAGAGTAAGTAATGGAAAGCTACATTTCGTAATATTTTATTTTGCATATCTTTACTATAGATATACAAAGTTTATACGAGCGAGCATTTTCATGTGTTTTTATGCTTAGGCTTTATATACGCCATTAAGAAAAATATGTAATTAAATAATGCATTCTTACTTTAATTTATTTACGTACTTCTCAAAAGGGGCTAATACGAAAGCGTTTTTTTGGTTTCTAGTCACCTCCGTCTTATTTATGCAAGAATTGTTGCTAAACAGGTATGTCAGAATTGCATTTTAGCTGACAGAAAATAAAGGTTTTAATTTTTCTCACTTTCAAGATGATGAATAATTGTCCGACTGTCATTGTAAAATAGTGGAATCTACTTATTGATACATGAATAAAGAAAAATAATAAATTGCATTTTAGTGCGATTTAGTGTTTAATTAAAAATTTTCACAGCATAATGTTCTTTATAGTTGTATTCCCAAAAATATATAATAGCAGGTAGCCACAATAGAATAAATTAAATTCATTTTAAATACTTCTCAACGTAAATATATACCAAATAGAAGTAGGGTACCTCAGAAATATACCGATTTAGGGTTCCACAGAAATGTACAGGAGAGATTTACGGTTCCTCAGAAATGTGCCGTACCACGTGCTAAGTCCAAGTAGGTTAGGTGCGAAAGTAGACTTGAGATATAAAAACTATAAATCCTAAGTAGACCACCAAGATGCAGGAAGGAATTACGCCAACTAAATCGCTGCAAGAAACATAAGAGTGTCGTTACATTTATTCTTAAAACGAGCGTGTTCATAAGTGCAATGAAAGTAATTCATTCTATGAAAGCCAACTGTTTATGGCATTACGTGTGACAAATGACGATCGTTTTATCAGAAGCTGCAGTTATAAGATCATACGATTGGTAGCTCCATTTACTATTTATGGTGTAACAAAAAACCCCAGTTCTATCAGATAATAGGGGGCGGCGGGATTCCGCTGCTATAGCTTTGCAAATGTACGTAACTTAGAAACAAAGTCATACGTGCCGGGATTCGAAGCCACGACCTCCAGAATGTAAGATCGGCGTTCTATCATTGCCTACAACAACTACACTGGGTCTCCAAAACTAAGTACGACAGTTCTTAAAACCTATTTAGATTATATTATTTTTAATACACTAACCCGTGCTAAGGACAGTTTTAAAAACCTACGAGTATTTACATGCTAAAAATTCCACCCATGCCGGGACTCGGACCCGCAACCTCTGGCTAACCGTGTCAGCGCTCTTCCAACTGAGCTCAGTCGGTTTATAGAATTTTCCTTAGCACGGGTAAGTGCAATAAAAAGAATATAATTATGTACTACAGTTTTAATTTTGTTTTTAACCCAAACTACCCAAAAAGTGTCTCTTTATACTGCCCTATAAAAAAAATTGAGGACGAGTGTCGAAAATCTGTAACGATGCAGACGTGACAATTAGGCAGATAAATTCGAAGATAAATATTTTTGGCTTAAAGGAAAGTGAAAGAGCCTATAAACCTACTCAGTACAGTCCAGTTCTATCTGATAAATGTCTGGTTGTATTGTAAAGTTTCCGACCAAACTAGTACATTTTTGTCGAGCCTAATGGAAACGCAAAGTTTTATAACCATATTTCTCTTAGCGTTGGTAATTGTATGCTCAGTGTTCCATTTTTTTAAATCTAATCTGTTAGACTTTGAGCGTTACATAGTCATAATTTAACTGTACTCAATTCACATTGTTGCTGCGAATATTTTTAATTTGCGAGAATACCTTTTTAATCGTAATTTGCAATCTGGATGGCGTGCACTGAAACCGCATTGTTCTAATTAATTCCACAGCCGGCGGAAAAGTGAGACTAAAACCAGAAGTATGTCGTAGAAAAATTACGCTTTGCTGAAATTTAGGCCAAGTAAAGTTTTCGTGGTCTAGTTAAACGGAGTGATTGGAATCAATCACTTGAGTTAAACAAAAACAGGCGTGGTCAGGTGCAGAATGAGTGACCGTCCCGTGACTACAGCTAGTGGCATTTGTTAGCTAGCTGACCGCTTCCGTGCTTTGCAAGGCACGTTAGGCCGGCTGTCGTGTAATGACAGTAGTTAAGCCATCTCAGAGGCCTTATGAGCAGCTTGATAACTTCTGACTTTAATGCCAGCCACTGTCTTATAATCCTCCATCAACCCGGACTTGCGGGACAGATACTTACTCTAATTTAGGCTTAGTAAAATGTAGTTATTTCATATTTTAGGTATTTTGAGACTGGAATGTCGATAAAGTAAAATGGAGTAATTTTGGGATAATTTCTTGGAAAATATTTCCTTACTAACACAAAATGAAACTTACGCATATTAAGGTGCAGTAATTTTTGGTTTCGGATTGAATTTTTTATCATCAAAATGTTAAAAAAGCAACCAAAGTAAAATAAACTCATCATACATCAGTAGTGGGTACAACAACTTAAAGTTCGTTCTCATTGGACTTTGCAGTGGTACACCCAACTATCAGCCGTAGTAACCTGAGAATTCATCACAAGTCAAGAAACACGTCATTACAGCAACATACAAATTAAATTTCATTACATGAAAATATATTTGCAACTTTATTATCTACACATCTACCAACGATAGGCACTACAGCGTCGGAGTGGTCCCTTCACCCATCTAGTGTGAGTGAAGATACCACTGGACGCTGTATAAATCATCTCATTAAGTAGATGCAAAAAGGCCAATATTATTATTATTACCAACGATATTCTTTGTGTAAACTATTACATCCAAAGATAGCCTGGGAGACCGTTAATTATATTGTTACTTAGGAAATACTGGTTGTAATCTTTTTTATCTTTTGTTCAATAAAGTGTTTTTCATCTATGTATATAATGCAAGATGAACCTTCATGCTATTGAAACTATCCGTAATCTCAGTACAAACGAATAGCTTAATAAAGATCGGGCTCTTAAAATAAAACAACAGAGCAGTCGCCATTCCGTTTTATTTACTCAACCTAACTAGCTCAGCTATTCCGTAACCACTCCCCTTGCGGGGACGTTTCTGGATGTCTACTTTTCAGAGCTAATAAGACAGAACCAAGGGTCTCCAACTTATAGAAGTCGACCAGTTTGATTCTCATCTTCAACTTGTCACCCAAATTGTGACATGGACATAAATGGGGCGCTGCGTTCCTTCTCGGTTGCATTAGTGCGCGATGTTTCGACACCGCAAACATACCACTTGGTATGACAATAGCAGGCTAGCGATAATGCTGTGATCTTTGAGAAGGTCGAAAGCAACATTCATGAGATTTATTAGCTCTAGAAATGCATTGGACAAATTATAGGTAAACAGCACTCGAGTTGTGATTTAAAGTTTTGCCCTCGTTTTTCTGTTGACTTTTGAATGTTAGGCGCATTTTAAAGTATATTGGTATTTGAATCAGTAGTAAGTATTATTGGGTCATGCTCAACGTAACATACTTACACTACCAAAATGGTTCGAAAAAAAATTAGACGTCACAATTCACAAGTTTGAACATTGTAAATTTAATATTCTATAGTCTTTAATAATTGCTTATTGTTTTTGACAGGATAACTAACATAACATAACACAACATAACATTTACATACTGGCACATACATTGCTTCTGACCCCACACTAGGATACCCTGTGTCGTGGGAATCAGAAACAACGACATCACGAACATGTAAACATCCAAGACCTGGGTGCTTTTTGTCTCCAGCCGAGATCCGAACCCGGGATCTCTTGAACTGCACCTAACATTGCCTTCATAAAAAAATTCGGTTCACTTCTCACCGCCCGTCCACTCCACTCTATATCTATGTGCGACTTTGTCAGATATAAGGCGGGTTTACTGTTCCACTAATGGGATTCTTAAAGCTCGCTCGCTCGGATTCTTAAGTGCTCCAACGCACTAAACTTTTAGCAACAAACAGAGGCAATTAAAACTAAGCTTTAACAAATATCAGATTGGATATTTCAACGTTGAAAAACTCTGAAACAAATTTTGTAAGTTCAAACTAAAACTTTCACAAGCAACACGTCTAGGAAGTCAATGCGGAGTTAAGTTACATACATTCATACATACATACATACATACATACATACATACATACATACATACATACATACATACATACATACATACATACATACATACATACATACATACATACATACATACATACATACATACATACATACATACATACATACATACATACATACATACATACATACATACATACATACATACATACATACATACATACATAACCTCACGCCTGTATCCCAGAGGGGTAGGCAGAGACCAGGGCTGCCACTTGCCACGATCCTGACATATCACATTCGCTTCGTCAACGTTCATAAGTCCTTGCATGCACGCACGCGGGTTCCGGGTACCGTTTATCTTCCCCTTTGATAATACAACCCCTATTTGGTCGATGTATGTCCGCCTGGGACGTCCCTTACCAGCCCTTCCACTCCCATTCCCAATATATATTTGTTTCCTAAATCTTCCTTCCATTCTCTCCACATGTCTAAACCAACTCAACATTCCTTTCTCAATTCTAGTCACTCCTCTTTCAGTTCACAACGTTCTCTAATCATTCAAAGTAACACTACACATACTTCTCAAAGACCTCATTTCTACTGCATTAATTCTATTTTCTTGCTTCTTTTGCCACACCCAAGTCTCGCTACCATACATAAGTGTTGGGACCAGCACACCATTATCAATAGCCAATCTAGCTCTTTTGGAGATGTTTCTATTTAGTTAGTTTGATCTAATGATTAGATATTTTCATTTTATGCACCTATTTATAAATTTATTTCAAGTAAAAGGTTACACTTAACGTATCATCATAATTTGCCGAGGTCAGTCCACTGCCTCTCCCAAGGCACGCTGGTGAGCCCGATCTTCGGCTCTCCCTTCCTGTTATTTTTTAAATCTTAACAATTTATAATGATGAAAATAGAGCAAATTTTTATCACAAAATAACATAACATTGACATACAGGCATATACATACATTGCTTCTGGCCCCACACTAGGATACCCTGTATCGTGAGAACCAGAAACAACGACATCACAAACATGTAAACATCCAAGACCTGGAGTTTGTTTTGTCCTCAGCCGCGGCAAATAAGTAACTTGATTCACGGGCTTTACTGAAGTTTAGTTTGCAAAAGTTTTAACTGGACTCTCTTACAGTTAAGACTGTTACATCCCTTTCAAACAACGTCGCGAAGGGAAACTGGCCCTCAGCCTAATTTCCTGGAAGAGAAACAAGGACAATACGTGCGGAGCTGTCCAAGTACTAGATTAGACAGTTGTTTGAGACCAGCAAAGCTGACTTGACTTTTTATTGCTTACTAGCATTCCTACAATAGAATCCTGAAGATATAATAAGCTTGCCTGAAACGCGAGCCAAATAATTTGTAAAGTATAAGATAAGATAAGAATATTATTATTATTAGAATACTTTGTGCTGAAAGGACTACTATAACATAAAGGATTATTTAGATGACAATGATGTTTGAAATTAAAGTACAATGCTCGATTTCTATGTTTAATAATAATTATACTTT
Source organism: Yponomeuta sedellus (assembly GCA_934045075.1). Classification (NCBI taxonomy): domain Eukaryota; kingdom Metazoa; phylum Arthropoda; class Insecta; order Lepidoptera; family Yponomeutidae; genus Yponomeuta; species Yponomeuta sedellus. The sequence goes on along the minus strand of OW203739.1, from coordinate 10,835,204 downwards.
GAAAAAAGTATTTTCAGTTAGGAGTTTTTTTGTCAATTTTTTCTCCAAAATTATCTATATTTTGAAATAGACACCCAATTTGACATGAAACGTTCATTAAGTCGCAGTTTCTGTGATACTTTGACTTACTCCTTTTTGATTTGATTGATTGATAACCATGTCCGCGGCTACGTTCGCGTGGTAAACGAATTATCCTATGGCCTAAGTCCACCCTGATTCTTAAACAGTATTTTTTTTCAGCTCACATTTATTGTTCCTCGTAGGTTACCTAGATATCCATGTCCTTTGCTAAACATTCAAATTCATATAATAAAACAAAATCCACCCATCCCGGGACTCGAACCCGCGACCTCTGGCTAACCGTGCCAGAGGTAATGGTATTACTAAGTAGTAATTGTATAAGTATTTATTTTTAGGTATCTATGTATATTATTATTTAAATATATGCTGCTTACCAATATGTATTTAATTGTAAAAGTATTTATTTTTTACGTATCTAAAATATGTGTACTTTATATCGTATGTAATTACAAGTAATTATATTCTCGCACTCTTTTGCTATCTGGTATCAATATATTTGTCTGTCCACTGTCTTACAATTATTTTCTTCTAACCCTGACTTGGCTTCCGTGTTGGAGTATGGCCTAACCTTCCTGCGATGCAGAAAAAGACCCAAGCCCCAGCAGCGGGGCATATAAGGGTTGATATCGAACCCTCTGAGTGCTTTGCCCATCTCATTAATTGCTTTCCGAAGGGTTACAGTAGCAGTCGACCCAACGGGTCGCTGGTCTGCTGATCTAAAAGCAGCCTTAACCGATCATAAATGCTACAATCCATTAATACTTAGGGTAATAGAACACATGCGTCCTGCCTTACTATTAGCCGGGAAATAAGTTATTAAACTGCCGTTACGCGCATGCGGAACCATTTTAGCGGTTTTACTTCCATTATGTGGACAAAAAGTTGAGCTCACAAGGATTGGTTTAGTGTTTATTAATCGCTCGTGCGTGCCTAGCCTACATATTTGCGGTTTTCGTGTAGGCTGTACTTAAATGTCTGTCATTTGTTTGGGCCTATATTTGGACGTTTGGAATGTATGTCGAAATAGTTACACGTAATCCACTTTTCTTGCAATTACCGAATAAGTTTAAATATAACTACGCTTATATAGAGTTTAAACGAAATAAAGTGCGGACCAGCTGAACTGGCCCGGTGAACTTCGTACTGCCTTCAGAATAGAGGATTTTGCTTTTGTGAAATTTTCCCATGTGACCGAACAAATAACATAACATTTACATACAGGCAAATACATTGCTTCTGGCCCCACACTAGGATCCCCTGTGTCGTGGGCACCAGGAACAACGACATCACAAACATGTAAACATCCAAGACCTGGGCTTTTTTTGCCGGGATTCGAACCCGGGACCTCTTGCATGGTAGGCAGACGCCACAGCGGTCGTCACTCTAGTTATTATAACTAACACGAGTTGTTTATTTTTTATATAAACAAATATAGATGATACCTATCTTCCTAAACATACAGACTTAAAATAAAACAAGAACAATATTAATTCCATAATTTATTATGACACATGCGGTATAAAACCAGTAGCTCCATCTAGGCATCGTGTCAATAACTAACACAAAAGCTGTAAACGTACCTTCTATAAGTAGCATTTTGTTTTGCCAGTCGTAACGTAGGAAAAGTGAACACGAACACGTAGCGGTGAATTGAGTTAGGTGCGAACTACTAGATGGTGTTAAGGTAGACACTCAAAGCATAGATTACAATGACTCATAGGCTTTGTAACCCCTTTTCCCCTGCTTTCCTTGGATATAAATGAACTATTAACCGTAGTTATTTTTGTTTTCACAACGTTTCTATTAGGACCACTGTACATAGATAGAGATAGAGAACACTTTATTGTACAAAAAATGGAAATTGCACAGATACTTCTTAACCTAAGAGTACAGACGGCGGCCTTATCACAAAAAGTGATCTCTTCCAGACAACCTTTTCACTTGTATGAAAAGGATAAACTATAAGTACAAGCTATGCTATACGAGTACAATTAAAAAAATGTTATGTACCTGCTGCCAAATTGGTGGCACTCCGCGTCCACTATAATGACAGTCCACAGACATCTTCTTCGTGGTAACGCTCTTGACAAAGCGGTCGTGGTCTTGACGATGGCCTCTTGTAGACTTATGTTGCGTCCCTCACGATGTTTTGCCATACTCTCTATTTTAGATGCCGTTCTAAGCGTAATTGTCACATTAGTATGAAATTCGACAGTTAGATGATTCGAATAACTCAAGATTTGGTGCGCTTAGTTAGGAAACTGGTAGATTCGTGCAGGTTTACCCAAGTGGACTTAACTGGTCCGTCGGTGAGGCGCATTGGTACCTACCCCGGGCTGTGGTGCCCTTTATGTTTGTGAATTAGGATTCGCTAGATGGAGTGTGGGGGGTGGGCAGCAGCGCCCCCTGCAGTACAATTCCACCAATCTGCGATCCCCAACCCGCATGCCCAGCGTGGGGAGTATGGGTATTACCCCCCAATGATGGCACGACCTTGCGCTTTGGCACTCATTAGGGGAGGGCTATGTCCAGCAGTGGACTAATATAGCCTGAAGAAGAAGATGGAGTGTCGTTGTCACGTATGGACCCCAATTCTATTTTTCTGTGTGATATATTCTGATGATTGATGGAGGTTTTAATTGAATTCTAATCTAAGTTTTACTTTTATTAATATTATATTCTTTTTAATGCACTAACCCATGCTGCAAGTAATGCAAATTAAGTAACTGGCTGAAGTCAGCCAGATGTCGCTGCCTGTACGTAATACAGAGAATATTGTAAAGAGGTTCGAAATTTCACTGATGCCGGTGAGTCGCCCATTAGCTCAGTTGGAAAGAGCGCTGGCACGGATAGCCAGAGTTTGCGGGTTCGAATCCCGGTATGGGGGGAATTTATAGCCTCTAAATAGGTTTTTATTAATATTTCAATTATTTCATTTAACTCCTTGATGAGTGTATTTGTTTTTCATTCATTTTAGAGACACGTCCATCTCTACTATTGTAATAATTTTATTTTTATAACGTCATGCATTTAACAGGAACTTGCTGAAAATCTGCATAAAATAAATTTTGTGTCGAACACAAAATTTATTTTCAATATCCTGAGATTATATAATATTTTTTTTTTAAAATGTAATGTGAAAATGATAAATGTTTTTATTTCAATTAATGGCGAAAGTGTCACAGAGTTCTATACTGTATTTTAGTAGAGTTGATAGTTGCTACTTAATGTCAACGCAACAGCATATCAACCTTTATATTTTAGTTGCAATGTCGTTCGTAACTCAGAAGAAAGCAAGGATACAAAAGTTGATGTGCTGTCATTTGTGCTATTTTTATGTAGCCTAATAAACGTCCCACTGTTCGGGTTCAGGCCTTCTCTCGGAGAGAGAGAGAGAGAGAGAGACAGTACCTATGGGCTTTATTACCTCGCATGCCTATCTTGGATCGGACATTTCAAGCGCTGAGGTATTTAAAAATCTCAGATACTCAGGTTTCCTCACGATGTTTTCCTGCACCGTTAGCCAGTGGTATGTTTATACTATTTTTATTTTTAATGCACTAACCCGTGCTAAGGACAATTTTAAAAACCTATTTAGAGGCTAAAAATTCCACCCATGCCGGGATTCGAACCCGCGACCTCTGGCTATCCGTGCCAGCGCTCAGTGGTATGTTTGCACTATGAAAAAAGTTAAAATTTTATTGACTAGACATTAAGAGCAAAACGGAAATAGATTTTTTTTTTTTATTAAAATTCCAATGCTAACAGCCATCACGATAATACATCTAATAATGTTTCCCCTCCTGCGGATACATTTTATTGTGAATATTTCATGGCATTTAGGATGTTCCACCATATTGGCTAGGCCGGAAGCTGCGTGACCCATCCGGTGTACCTTAACAAACTTACTACTTGCTTTAACTGCGAGCTAAATTGACCTTTATGCCTTACTAATAAGTTTCAAGTAGAGTGTTGGCATTTTCCGGTAAATTTGTTTTGCCGACTCTTAGTGAATATTATAACACTGGCTGTTTTAAGGGTATTTTGTAAAATGTGAAAAAATTCAACAACATTTGTTTAAATTACCGGGAACGTTGTGTAAGCCAAGGTAGGTAGGAGGCAATAATAAAACAAAACATTGGAAGTATTTTCCCTAGAAATTTATTTCTCGACTAGTACTACCACAATTCATCTACAATATAAAATTTGTAATGTATTAGAGACGTAAATAAAAAAGATATATTAGCTCTAAAATTATAATCACAAGCCTCACAAATCTATGTTACTTCATGTGTCATTAAGCGAACTTGCGCAACGCGTTGATGTCTTTTGTATGAAACCGCTATCGATTTCTGCTAAGTCTTGTATAAAAAGTTTCCCTTTAGCTAAATCTGGCCACTGTGTGAAAGAATTCACGGTTTTAAGTTAAGTACACTATAAATCAAGCATCAACAGTAATAACTCCCCTATTTGCCCACAATGACTTATAGTAAATCAGTACAAAATATTGTAATTTTCTGTAAATAATATTTGGTCTCAATGCTTCTAACAGAACCTAACTAATATGTAAAATGTACTGGTAACCAAGTTGAATAATATTTACATTGGCCTATATACTGTAATTATCAGATAGTTATAAGTACATAATTTAAATATCACTTCCTGGTTACTTGCCTAAAAGAACAAACAACCTTACATGGTTCGTTGACAATGAACAGTTTTGCTACGTTCATAATTTTCATTAATTATACATTGCGCATAATATTATACATTGCGCTCCGTTAGTCAAAACATATACAGGGTTGTTATTAATATGCATTATTCCTGATTATTGAATTCATAGTGTTTTGCGTGAAATTCAAGAAAAGTGACAAGGACCACAGCAAAAACGTGACATTCCAGTATTTGTCTATTTATGCACCGTTCCTGTTTTAGCAGCAAGAAAACTTGACACAAAATCCGCACTTTAGGAGATAAAAACAAGAAAATAGTCTGGTTTAATAATAATAACTTTCTTAAGCCACAATCTCTTGTTCTGGGAGCCGATTCTCGCCCGTGCGAGTTGAAAACCTAGACGCAAAATATTCGAAGAATTAGAAATTGTCACAAAATAATTAGTTTCACGTATTCTCACAAAGTCGTATGCGCAAATTGTTTAGTAAATTTCGCTTGCTTTGAGGTGTCATAAAGTCGTAATCATAGCAATAATTAGCTGTCGGTCGACGTTTTATGTAGAATTCCAGTCATACGCCTTAGAGTCGTGCGATTGCAACCCTGAATATCCCCACTGCTGGGGCACGGGTCTCTTCCTGCATTGCGGGAAGGTTAGGCCATACTCCACCACGGGCGCCAAGTCCGTGTTGGTGGTGGCTTGTAAGACAGTGGCGGGCCATACTGTCGGAAGTTATCAAGCCGCCCATAAGGCCTCTGACATGGTTTAACGACTGCCATTACATGACAGCTGGCACCCACGGCTTAACTTGCCTTGCGAAGCTCGGAAGAGCTCGGAAAAATGCCACTAGCAGCAGTAACGGGACGGCCACCCATTCAGCACCCGACCGCGCCTGTTGTTGCTTAACTGGAGTGATTGATTCCAGTCACTCGGTTCGACTAGGCCACGAGCGCTTAGAGTCGTATACCAATTATTTGCTAATGAAGAGAGGGCTTCCTGGTCCCAAACTAGGAAACCTGTTACTATGGTAACCAGGCAAGCGGTGGTAGCGGAGCGGTGTAGAATGCCGGTTTCTCGATCGGGAGGTTGTGGGTTCTAACCCCGGCATGTACCAATGACTTTGTTTTCTAAGTTATGTACATTTGTGAAATTATAGTAGCAATACTACTCGCTGACGGTAAAGCAAAACATCGTAAGGAAACACTTGTGTCTGAGGTGTTAGCGTACCTCAGCGCTTGCTAAGTACAATGGCCCAACTATGAGGCTAAGTGCGGAAATCTCAGTTCTAACTAACCAATTATGGTAACCAGGCAATGACATCATAAACATGGAAATACACCCAGACTGAGGTCGTTTCTACATGTTTACGGCGGCCCCTAAAGGAAATCAAACCCACGACCACCGGCATGGTAATCAGACGAAGATCCGTGAGGATCTGTAGATCTTAATTTATGTAATTATATAATATTGCACTACCTGCTAATCTTGTCTCCAAAACATAGGTTAGCTGGTAGATAATGCGAAGTAGCATTAAGCTCGCCTATGTGCAAAAATTTTATGCAATAATTTTTTTTATCAATAATAATAATATTATGTGCTTGGTATGGAGCACTTAGTACACAAGGAAGCAAAAATTAAGGTAACATCCAACCTAGGTCGACCAATTAAATAATAATAATAACTTCCACACAAAACAATCACTTATTCTGACCCAAAGCACAGGATATTCAAACAAGGATGTCTTGTATATTCATAATACCATAAATTCTGGTCTCTTGTATATCCTTGTTAACCATATCACAGGATATTTTATACGATGGTAACCAGGCAAGGGTATCAGAAACACGAAGATACTCTGTTTTGGTATCAAGCATATTAACCGTCAGACTAACGAGATAGTCCCAGTTGGAAGGATTAAAGAGTTGTAAGATACAAACGTAAATTGACTTGTTTTAGGAATTGCACATTTTAAAAACAACCCTGTTCCATTATACAGTACACAAAAGAGAGCTCAATAAAAAGTATATATTATTTTGCCATGCAATGAATTTAACTTCCAAGCAACAATGCTGTTTATTCCCAGGTAGTTTAAGGTTCACTCTCCCCCGGCATGGGGCCGCAACTCCTGCGCTTGCCAAGCTGATGGCAGAGTGGCGCCGAGCCCACGATGTCACCGAGGAACACGCTGAGCAGGTAGAAGTCCTTCGTCTGCTCGGGCGACCGCTTGTACTGTCTGTGGAATAGAAACAGAATTAAAATTTGTTACATACACATTACATACGAAGCGCTCGTGGCCTAATCGAACCGAGTGACTAGAAGAAATCACTTGAGTTAAGCAACAACAGGCGCGGTCAAGATGGGTGACCGCGTGGCATGAGTGACATGAGTGGCATATTTTAGAGCGCTTCCGTGATTTGCAAGGCACTTTAAGCCGTTGGTGCCGGCTATCATGTAATGGTAGTCGTTAAGCCATGTCAGAGGCATTATGGGCGGCTTGATAACTTCTGATAGTAAGGCCTGCCTCTGTCTTACAATCCTCCACTAACCTGGACTTGGCCCCTGTGGTGATGGCCTAACCTTCCTGCAATGCAGGAAGAGACCCGTGCACAAGCAGTGAGGACATACAAGGGTTGATATCGATACATACATAGACTCTATCGCCTATGTCCTAAAGGGGTCACTTGCTACACTCTTGGCAAACCTTCTTCGCTTCCGCAGCATTCAATAACAACATTTATTTAAGAGTCAATTATCGAACTGACCCTAAATAAATTAAATATAATATTCATTCGTTCATCCATTAGTTTGTTTTGAACTAAAAAATTCGTCAGTACTACATATTATTCGATTGTTAGGGGATAAACTTACTAGGCGTTTTGTACGAATAGTTCGACCAGGTTTCGCTCTGATTCGCAGAGAATCATGGTGAGCAGAGACGGAGCTCGCGTCAATTGCTCGTCTCTGACATTAATTCATTGGACAAAAAAAAACCCAGGTCTTGGATGTTATCATGTTTGTGATGTCATTGTTTCTAGTTCTCACGACACAAGGTATCCTAGTGTGGGGCCAGAAGCAATGTACGTGCCTGTTTGTAAATGTTATGTTAATTCGTTCATTAATTAATTAAACCATTCACTAATTAATTTATTCATTCATTCATTATTTGTGCGTTCATTCGCCGGTTCGGTAGTTCATTCAAATACTCATAAAATGAGTAACTACATTATTGAAACTCATCGTAATGACCCACAATAATCAAGTAAAACACCTGCTATCAAACTTCTTCCCCCGTGCTGATTCGTTTGCGATCAACCGAAAACGATCTCTGTCCCCGTCGCAATAGCTACCACAATTGTAGTCTTATCTCTGACCTATCTTATTGTTAAGGTAGCAAGGTGCTTATTACTTTGCACTCGGGAGATGCGTAGAGTAGTGAAAGTGGTGTTGCGGTTGCATAACTGCGGTTTACCTCGCCTGCCAGTGCAGTCGACGATGCAATCATAGGCTTCAAACCACTCGGACTCTATTGTTTTGTCATAATTTATTTAAAGAATTAGAGAAATGAAATTTTTAGCCTCTAAATAGGTTTTTAAATTTGTTCCTTAGCACGGGTTAGTGCATTAAAAATAAAAATAGTGTAATAATGTGGGTACAGTGATATCGTTCCGATGTTAAACCTAACTGCAAAGTAGGTAGTCGGGGCTGTAAGTAATGCAATTTGCTTAAGTCAGATGTCGCTGCCTGTACGTAATACAGAGAATATTGTAAAGAGGTTCGAAATTTCACTGATGCCGTGAGTCGCCCATTGGCTCAATTGGTAGAGCGCTGGTACGGATAGCCAGAGGTTGCGGGTTCGAATCCCGGCATGGGTGAAATTTTGAGCCTCTAAATAGGTTTTTACATAATTTATTTACTAAGGGCTGTTTTTTCAATTCACGGAAAACTTATTCATCGAATATCCGTTTCAAAAATGTATTATGTTTGCCTTTCTTTTGTTAGTTCACGGTGACACTTTTGTATTAATGTAACCGCTGCTAATTGAATGAAGATTTATTTAATATTTTTATTGTGTAATAACATATTTTATTACGAGAGGGTGCCAGCCATCAGTCTTCTCGTGACCACGATGACTGTAACGTCGTCGAAACGTCGAGGTAAAATAGCAATAAAATACTACGCGATTAAGCCTCGAAAATATTCTAACTATTGTGTAATACCTTGTTAGACGGACAAGTTTTACGAAGATCCGAGGATTGCAAAATCAGTCCTTAAAATAAATATAGTAAGATTATTACTAAAGGTCTAGGCCTTTGTACAGATAGATAGAATATTTTTTATTGTACACAGAAGTGGCCTAGTACGCACAAATTGATCGATTTATTTCAGAAATATTGCATGGTATTTAATCAAGTAACTAGTAGGTTATTACATATCTAACTACAACTAAATTTTAATGAATAATGTTTGATGTTATGATATGATGCTCACTCGCTTATTAATTAATGAACGAGCGAACAGTTTGTCAAAAATTTTCGTCCGAATGTAGTACCTTTCATTAATCTACCATTCAGCACGCATGCAACAAATGGATAGCTATTTCTTTCAGTCTTAATTCCCGTTCTAACTACCTTAAATCTTAACGTTTTACCTTATGAATAATCGCGATTAGACCCGCGTAACGTATTTATTAATGGCATCGCGAGTCATTAATAAATACGTCACAGATTAAAATCTTAAGTTACATTAATACATACAAATCCATCGCTTGCAATTACCTAAGCTCGTGGGTGTCAACACTGCAATCTTGTGTCACTATTTGCTGACCCACTGCATCGCTACCGCACAACATACTCCCAACAGAAAGTCTCCACTATTATTAATCAACAACACATCAACGTTTACATTTTTGTTGCAAACGTTGCGGGGAATGTAACGTAATCAAAGTATAAGGATGTTAAGGTTGTACGTTTAACTATTACTTGTTTTTCCTTCACTGCATATTGATGCTACTAACATAATATAAGTTTTAGATGTACTAACCAAGTATGAATAGTTTTGTTCGAAATAAATAAAAAATATTATTATATTTTATCCTACTGTCTCCTATTGTAGAAAATTCAGCCAATATATTATAATGTAGAATTAGTATTCACATTCTGAATTTTCAAAATGGACTACAGTACCATTAATTAGACCAAAATGTCTGAGAATACTTGAAATTCATACCTATGTTTAACTGAGGTATGTACTCTGAATACAATATTTTGATTTTGACATTATCACGCCACAAGCTGATAGGTAGACTGAAAACCTATTCAGAGGCTAATTATTCCACCCATGCCAAGACTTGCACCCGCGACCTCTGGCTAACCGTGCCAGTGCTCTCCCAACTGAGCTAATGGGGGGACTCATCAGTTAAATTTCAAACCTCTTTACAACACTCTCTGTATTACGTACGTAGAGTTATAGTGTTTGAATGACATTGCATGGCAATTGTCTAGTAGACGATAAAACTGTCTCAGATAACAGCATTGCCGAGCCTGATATGTCTCTATTCGACTTGTACGCGTATTTTAGACTCTAGACGCAGTTCTTAGTTAAACATCTGCAGTGACTGAAGTATAGTATCGTATGTCCACTGCGTTACGTGTCGCCGCGCGTCCTACTTGCGACAACACTACGAGAAAACGCTTGACCGAACAGCGAGAGACCTTGACCCGAATGACCTGTCAGCCTGTCGTGCTGTTTCGACTGTGTAATGAAAGCGGTTTGTTTAGGTCGTGGAAAAGAAATATGGGTGGAAAGTAATTGCATTTATATACAAAGTGTTTATTTATACCCTACTGGACAGTCATCAACTAGGGTGTGGGTCTGTAATTTTATAAGGCAATAAACTTTTTATTATCTTCTTAAGGGGTCGGTTATGTTGGTATAAATCGTCTTATTACGTAGACGGAAAGAAGTAGTCATATTATCTCAGTAAAATGATAGAAATTTGTTATTATTAAAAGAGGGCTTTGTTGCGGTTTCTCGTATTTCAACATTGTGGTTACATCTATTAGTAATTTTTTGAACGCTTTTTAGACGACGGACAGCTGTTATCAGTACAATAACAAATTGTTAGTGTACGAGAAGTCGGCGGTTTAGCTCTGGGATAAGTAACCAAATGAAATTTTCACAGAACAAACGTTAATATTAAGGCGTATTATCCCACCAATAATAAAAAATATAAAGGTTACGTGCACAATATGTGTTTCAATTTTTTTTTTACGCTGTTTAGTTATTCGGTTAATTAATACGAATGTATTAAATTACCGAATAACACAAACTTAGGATGATTATAATACATTCACTTTAAACTATACCATACTGTACACACAATTTTATGATACTCCTGTAAAGGTGTTTCACACTGAATTGTACATTAGAATAAGTGAAATGTGAAAATACTGTTGGATTAGCTAATAAATAGTGATAGTAATAATAGTTGAGGAACTCGTTGGGGAGTTGGGGAACTCCCAACTCGCCCCTTCTCCCGCACTATATGAAACAAAACACATTTGCTAACCAAGTATGAACCCTAGTCACGTGATAAGTTCGACTCACATCTGCTTGGTTTTTGTTTTACTACATGTGAACGTGATCGCAAAAAATTTGGTTCTTATTTTGAAAGTTTGTGTGGTTAGATGATTGTCTCAACGATATAAATCAAACTTAAGTTGCTTTAAAAAAGTCACAAAAAATATACTATGTATTAGTTTTTAAGCAGAATTAAAATAAACACGGAGACAGCCTATTACAAAGTTATTACAGCTACCTTATAACGTATAATTACTACAAGTACAGTTACATCACATAAACCTTTACATTTTAGTTGCAAAATCACCCATAACGATACTAAGTAGAGTGCACGGATCTGAAGGTTTATGCATTTAGGCTGCACCAAAATATTTCAGACATAGAGTAACCTACAAAGTAAGAAAGAACAAAAACTTTTGATTGAAATTAAAAACTAAAAAAAATTAAACGTAACTATGTCTGTTAAATTTTAACTTGATTTTATAAAGATGGTCATAGACCTAGCATTCACTTGTAATAGAACATCGAGTAATCGGTGTTTCTGAATGTGTCAAACCGAACAACAAACATAGCCAAGCATAGTGTCAAACATCCCTATAAACATTTTCACGATAACTAGCGACCGCTCTAGTAAATGCTCATCATACTCATAATGCATTTATATGTCAAGCGGTGGAACAATAGCAAAATCGCTCGACTCGGCAAAAACTTTGAAGCAAACTTACTGTCGCTACAATGCTTCGCTAAAACATTACATCATTTAGGAAAAGATCAAAAGAGCACCATCTTTCTATTCTGTCATATTTAGTAGATTTATGTATGTGTCTGCGGTATAAGTATAATATGCGGTATAAATATATTATCTTATTATTTATATGTATTTATAAACATTTCTCTCTTCTTGTTGACACAGCTTTCAACTCTCATAAGGTTGACTCGAAGCGATCTCTGCTAGAGATGAGTTCGCTTTTGTAACAATGTTATGTAATGGTGTTTCATGTGAATGGCTTGCAATAAATAATGTAAAAAGGCTCCCTTTTATTTTGTGAGAATTCACTTGTAATTAACATACGCTAGAGCGCTCATTACAAGTAAATGCGCTAGTCTATCAGCAGCTTTATAGAAACATTAAGGTTATAAGTCAGAACTCAGAGGTCAAGGATTAAGAAACGGTGTCTAATGAGATGTTTAACATAATGTCGCGCGAGTTCAATGATATCTTAGATTGCCCCATGCATTAAGTGATTTGACATACTACGTCAACATAACCTCAACTATTGATTTTGCTGCATATAAACTGCCTTGAATGTTACAGTCTGCTGTGTGGTGTCGGCATAGAGAATAGCACCAACCCAATCCTTCCCGCGGGTGTCGTAAAAGGCGACTAAGGGACACAAACCGGGGGGTGGGCAGCAGCGCCCCCTACAGTACAATTCCACCGAACTGCGATCTCCAACCCGCATGCCCAGCGTGTTGATTATAGGCATTACCCCCTATGATAGCCCAACGTGGCGCTCTTTAGGGGAGGGCTATGTCCAGCAGTGGACTAGTATAGCCTGACGACGACGAATGTTACAGCAAGATGGCGTTTGGCAATTGGAATACGAATATATAAAGAACAGTTTTTAAATCATACGCTGCTGTAACACGTTGTAACTGAATTTTTAAATTACGAATAGTGTTACTTTCGAGTGCATCGAATTACACGAAAATGGGCATAAAGAAGAGATGTGCTTTGGAAGAATCCCAAGTAGTAGAGTAGTTGGGGAGCTGATTGATTGATTAATTGATTCATTGACGGGAAAACATGTATACTAAATTTCTTTGAGAACAAATAATAACGAAATTCACTTTCAAACATTAATTTTTTCACCTTCAAACAGTGTTAATGAATTCGCGAGCATGGGTACATGACTAGCCTTCACTGAGTTTTTTTGTACTTGGAAAGCAGTGTCTATATACTTACAAGTCAGTGTAACCACAAGTTGTATGGAAATTCTCTCTTCTACCCAAAAAAGTGGGGTTCTACCAATTCCTACGAACTAATGCGCTATTTGACTATCTTTGCAAGTAAGTCTTAAATGGTAATTATCTTTTTTAAAAATCTATTTAGAGGCTAAAAATTTCACCCATGCCGGGATTCGAACCCGCAACCTCTGGCTATCCGTACCAGCGCTCTACCAATTGAGACAATGGGCGACTCACGGCATCAGTGAAATTTCGAACCTCTTTACAATTGGTTTTTTTTCACTTTCATTTTTTCAATTTCACTGATGATGATGATGATGCCGTGAGTCGCCCATTGGCTCAATTGGTAGAGCGCTGATACGGATAGCCAGAGGTTGCGGGTTCGAATCCCGGCATGGGTGAAATTTTTAGCCTCTAAATAGATTTTTAAATTTGTTCCTTAGCACGGGTTAGTGCATTAAAAATAAAAATAGTGTAATGGTAATTATCTCTTCCCTTTGACCAAAAAATATTTTAGTATATTTTTTGAGGACCAAAAAATATATTTTATAACTTTGCTAAACAGCTAAAAACGCGATCAGCCATTGTTGTCTATGGTTTGAAGACCTGAAGTCTTGTAAACAAAGTTTGACATTCAACAACTGGGAGTGATTTGTTAGCATAGTGAAATAACAACGACGAAATCATGATTTCACCGAGTTTACATGCAAAATATAGCAATTATCATTATTGCATTGTTCAGGAAGGCTAAAATATGTCAATAAAAAACCCCGGGAAGTTGTGGACTCGTGTACCCAGTGAAATAAACACACGAAAAAATTAGCTCAAACTTGCCAAAAGAGACCCCGATACTTTATCGACTTAAACTCGGGTGTATTTACGTGAAGATCACTTTGATGTAAGTCCTATAAATAAACTGCTGGTTCTGGTTGACAGATGTTTGTTTACAACCGAAAGATGCTTTCAACATGGCGGATAGCGTTTTCACCGTTCCGAATATTAAAAGCGGTAAATATTTTTTTAATTTTGCAAATTTTGCAGCCATCCTACAGACTTACTTAGCAAAGTCAACTTATTTCAGTTTCTTAATTTAAATATATACAGGAAATATTCATTTATCGCGTCAAATTTGATACGAGCTAACGGATTGTATGGCAGATGCTGGATGCGGCAAGTTGAAGAGGCTGCGGCGCTCTCTCCTGCAGTCAGTAAAACGTTCCGTTTTACGAAAAAGACAGACAGTAAACGCATTGAAATAAACGTGAAATTAAATCAAAGAAATAGAAAATGAGCATTAAATAGAAGCAGTATTTTTGTTTTGTATCCCAACTACGTTTGATTCCATGGATTGCCTACATTTCATTCCTAGAAACTAGCTACCCAGCATTAAACATTACTATGCACAATGTTTATACATGGTTAGGGCTGTCGCCCATACTTCTATTTAGCCAACTCCTTTTAGTAGCTGCTATATTTTTTGCGATATCTAAGTGGTCCCGATACTAGATTTTGGTAGATCTATAATATGAAAATTAATCTTTGAATGTGTTGGTGAATGTGTAATCTTTGAAATCTCGAGAGCAGGTGAACCGATTTCGCTAGTTCTTTTTTTTTAGAATATTCCTTGAAGTATAAGGATGGTTCTTACGGAGAGAAAACAAAACTTAAATATTAAAGAACGGACTGTTAGGCGGTACGAAGTTCGCTGGGTCAACTAGTGTTACAATGATATTAGAATTTTACCTGAACACATCGGGCCAGTCGAACTGCGCGGGCGGCTGCGAGTGCGCCCTGGCCGCCATTTGCGCGCACACGCGCTCGTAGACGCATGCGCGGGAGCCGAACTCCGCCACTATGTACTTCTCAACCTCCGTGACGTCAAGCTCTGCAGCGTCAGGTGCAAACGTTAGCTCACGCCGGTTGCGAGAGCGGTAGGTAGCTGGAACATAGTGAGACGTGTCTATAGAGCAGGAGACTTCATTCAGACTCGGTGTTAACCAATCAGCGATACCCTAACGCTGATAAGCAAATCCTTTCACTACGATGGTTTGCCATTGACACGCTAAAAAGATGACCGTAAAAGATGTATTGAGTATAGAAAATTGGACGTATTTTCCGGTTGGAACGTTTTCCAGGTTCCGTTGTCATGATGAGACGAGGCAGTCAACTTAACTTTATAAAGTTAGCTACTAATACAGTATACCTTCCGTGCTTTGCAAGGCACGCTAAACTGTTGGTGCCGGTTGTCGTGTAACGGCAGTTCTTAAGCCATGCCAGAGGCCATATGGGCGGCTTGATAACCACTGACAATAAGGCCCGCCACTGTCTTAGAATCCTCCACCAAGCAGGACTTTTCCCTGTGGTGGAGTATGGCCTAACCTTCCTGCAATGCAGGGAGAGACTTGTGCCCCACACAAGGACACACAAGGGTTGATACCTACATAACATAACATTTACACACAAGCTCATGCATTGCTTCTGGCCCCACACTAGGATACCCTGTATCGTGGGAACCAGAAACAAAGACAGAATGAATAATAATAATAACTTGTCGACAAAACAATTATTTTTTCTGGTTCCAAACTAGGTTACCCTGCCATGGTAACCAGGCAAAATGGATGAATAAATTTATTTTTAAAATCCTATTTAGAGGCTAAAAATTCCACTCATGCCGGGATTTGAACCCGCGACCTCTGGCTATCCGTACCAACGCTCTTGCAACTGTTATTGTAAACCCAAAAGTAATTAAAATAAATAAAATCTTTATTGATAGCCACATACAATCAATCAGCTTAAATATACACAAAGTAGGAGTGAACAGATGGCTGACAAGGAACTAAGTTGGTGAGTCTTCTGTCTCCCAAGCTAGAATGATCTGTATTATGGGAGCCAGAGATCCTCTGTACAACAGTGGACGGCCTTTTATCACTAATAAGAAATGCAGTGACATATCTTAATATTAGGTACGTAAAAAAAAACAGGAAAAAGTGGATGTGCTTGTTTATGTAGGTGAATGATTGTGTGTGTGTTTGTGTGTGCGTTATGTGTTAGTGTGTATATGCGTGATTGTGAGTTTATCTCATCAATAGCATCTCAGTTTCATCGTTATCAAGTTTTAATAGGCACTCTTTAACTTTTTATTTTATTTCAAACTTTGTAAGTGATGGAGTGTTTGAAACTACTTTTACAATATTTTACTAATTTGGGGTGTACAACAAGTAAGTATACTACAATGTGGGATAGACCACTGATCCGATGGTAAATTATGATGACATTCATAAAGTTTCCGGCAACCGCAATGAACGAGATCAGCAGAGAACCGAGGCGGTTAGCGTGAAAAGAAAAAGAACTATTATCGGCACCAGGTTGGGTTATCTTTACGGCGTAGATAGATTGGGAAATAACAGTGTCATTTTACGCCATTAAGACTCAAGTACTAACAGAGAACCATGTAGAAGTTAAACCTGATATTTCCGCGCTTAGATTGGATTAGAACTTTTTCTTGTATACACAGTATACAAGAAAAAGAAAACTGTGAGGCTAAACCTTTTATAATGAATATACATAAATTCATTATAAAAGGCCTTACAGTTGGGCTACTATACGTAGCAAGCGCTGAAATATATAAACACCTCATTTTCCCTCCCAACGTATTTCTTTACCGTTAGCCCGCAGAATTACTAATGCTGTCTACTCACTCGGCTATTCGTTTTGTAAAATCAGTGCTACATATTGGTCAATATTTGCCATATAAGCAAACTCGTGTAGCCAAGTGAGACGTTGGCACAATTTGAATTCACTTATTAAACAAAATCACTGCAACATGCCGAACTCGTGGCCAAAGATTTTCGTATGTTAGGATACTATTTATGTGGGTAGTATGTGCAGTGACCGAATGCCTAATTTCTACAATGACGGGACTACATTTAAGAGTTTGCTAATCACTGTTATGGTTATTATCACATTTCCACTAGCAATAAGTGTTACTTAGTTCAGAGTTCAAGGATAAGAATTGAACGGAGAATTGAGAAAACGCACAAGTATTATTGGTTTCGGTGGTGGTGTGTTGACTCATCTAATGTGAGAAAACACACAAGTATTGGTGTCGGTGGTGGTGTGTTCGTGTCTTGCTTATGCTTGAAAAAGTGGGAAGGAGGGCGGTGCATTAACTAACCGCATGGTGCTTGTGGGATTTTTGGCGGAAATTAGCAAAGTAATTATCACTTTTTAATGCTATTATGGATTTCCGCAAAGTAACGCCTGATTCTATACAATATATGAAATGAAATGAAAAGGTTTTATTCAAAGTAGCGCAGATACTGCGGCTTAATGAACGTTACAAGTCAAACTAGGTGTCCATTTCAAAATCTGGATCATTTTGGAGAAAAAATGGACAAAAAAACTCCAAATTTAGTCTTTTCAAATTCCTTAGTTAACAGAATTTACACAGATTCTACAAAACTCGTGAATTTTATATTCCGGAAACAAAACTTTGGATGAGTCTACATACACTATCTGCCTGCGCACACAGTATTTTTTTTTATTGTTACCTATATAAATATCGTACGTCAAGGACATTGACAACAAAACATCTTACGTAAATCCTAGGAGGCATAGCGATTATTCATATTTTTTTGTCATCTCAACGTTTCGTTCGTTTCGTTATCGATAATGTGTCCCTGTCTCTGCATCATCCATCTAAACTACTCCAATAAACAAGTGTGACGTATGAAAAATGCTACACAAATTCCCGAGAAAAGAGAGAGTGTTTTAGTGAAGCCATTATAGCTTGAGCTAGGCTTGAGGGAAGCAATTAAATTAGGAGAAACAGAAGGAATGAGTGGCTGATAGTAATAAATATATTTCATGTTTCTAGTTTACAATTTGAATATCGTCGTTCTTATTGCAAAATGTTGTATGTCAAAAAACATTATATTCGTTTTTTCATCTAAATTGAAGGAAAACTTGATTCTGAATGTAAGTCTAAGACATTATATTGTGAGCCTGAGTAGGTAGGGATTATGATGTCTTGCTATCTTTGTAATTTTTCATACGAATTTGGTGAAAAAACGTAAATATTTTTTTGTTGACATGGCGCATTTAGATAAGTTCAGAGACGAGCAACCGACAACGCGAGCTCCGTATCTACGCACCATGATTCAGCTCTGCGGATCAGAGCGAAACCTGGTCGGACTTGTCCGACAAAAATCAAGTAAGTGAACCCAGAAGTAAGTGAATAATGTGCCGAACTTACGAAAGTTTTACTTTAAGAATATGATATTCTTATTTCATGTTCTATTCAAGTGAGTTTTTTCCAAAAACTTTTCTTAAATATCGTATTTTGCATCTCTTTTTGTATAATTATATTTTGCTTGTTCGTGAGACGTCTCAAAATGCCTTATAATATTTTACTAGAGGTTGACTGCAGTTAGGTGTATAGCGTCTATTATAATATGAATTACTTAATATTAAGTCTAGCTACCTACTTGTTCTATAGAAATAAGAAAGCTAAATTCTTGACCATTCGACGTCCAGCCCGGCCCTAAATGTATCTCGATAAAGGTAACCCATGTCCTATTGCATTGGCTCGTATTAACGAAGTTTGCTTTCTGTGCCCTCCGCGCATTTTGCGGCAAAGCTTTCGAGATAAGGCGCATAATTTCCGGCTGAAACCACGAGATGCCATCGTCTCGTTGTGTTGTCGAGAAAATAAACGCTATTTATTTTCGCTCTAGCATGTTTCTTAACTCTTAATAAATTCAAAATAATGTTCCAAGGAGAAGCCTCATTTTAACCAGTCTTATGTATTTCGTATTACGTACAGTTGACAGTACATCAACCTTCACATCTCCATCATTGCTTAAGTTACGGTTGACTTTGTAACAACAATTTAAAAGTTAATGTGCGTTGAATTAACAATGCAGAACCGTTAACAGGCTCCATTCAGTAACGGCTAGCGCTATGAAAAAAAAATATATTTGTTTTTGCTAGCTCGTATTAGTCATAAGTGTCATATGTCCCATATACACATATGACACTTATGACACATATGACACATATGACACTTATTTATGACACATATGACACTTCAAAGTGTTCTGGCCGGCTGATGCTCGGCTACTTATGCACATCTCGATGGCCTTAACATCTATTGCAGATGAATTACGCAGCGCTTCTGGACTATTTTAAGCTCTTTGTGCATAAGCGCTTTGCTAAAAAGAACACAACAAACAAACGTCAACATTCTCAACTAATCCCGAAAGTCGTTGATTAATGGTCAAATACGCCACTAAAATACTCGCCACTCGTATTACGCTAAATTACACTACTAATTCCGAGTGGCCTGGCCAGCTGATGCTCAGAATATTAATGTTGACAGCCTGACACACAGACGGACTGGTTTAGCCTCGGCAATTTATTAATAGCTAGAGCTTAGACCACATAATATCTACCTGCTACCAGAAGGTTGATTGTATTCGCGCCAATGAGCCGCTTACAGCACAAATTAATAAAACTATTCATAGATAGCGCTTACTGACGTGGCCATAGAATAAACGGATTCGTCGTCAGGCTATACTAGTCCACTGCTGGTCATAGCCCTCCCCTAAAGAGCGCCACGTTGTGCTAATGTAATGTACTTTGGGTATTGCCCATAATCCCCACGCTGGGCATGCGGGATCGCAATTCGGTGGAATTGTACTGCAGGGGGCGCTGCTGCGCACCCCCCGGTTTCTGTCCCTTAGTCGCCTTTTACGACACCCGCGGGAAGAATTGGGTTGGTGCTATTCTGTAGGACGACACCACACAGCATAGAATAAACGGATTACGGCTGTCAAAATTAATATGTGTTAAGAAAAATTGCTCAAGGAATTGCTCGTCCCCGGCTGCCTGAGTGATCTTAAACGATCGCATAGGGCGCGTTCAGTGCATGGCTGAGTGACCATCTATGACTAACGCTAGTGGTATTTTTCCGAGCGGTGTAATCTGCGCTGAGCATTCGTTGTACAGTCGTAGCCCAGTTCTTGTATGTGCACGCCTAAAAGCGCCATCTATGAATTGCTTTGTGAATTTGTGTTGAAAACGTCATATTGTAATACAATTGACATCATTTAAATTTTTTAGCATACGTATTTTACTGTCTTAAAGGAAACTAGATACGAAATAAAACGACCCATATTTTTTATATTTTCGGAAATTCGATGATTTTCATTCATAATTTTCTGTTTGAATTTCGTTCTAAAAGGACGTAACCGCCAAATGACGTCACACACGGCTTAATAATACTAACACCCTTGCCGCCACCCGGTACCCCCTCATTCCACCGTATGTATGACGTCATCACACAATTTTTGGTTTTTATTTATTTTCTCTAAAATTAAGCAATAATAAAAATTCTAAATATTTTTTTCGTAATCAAGATAGCAAAATTAAGAAACGGTATTTTTAGTTTTGCGGGTTGTAAAATATGAAATGTTGTCAATTCCGATAATTTATACATTGAGCAGTGTCGAAATAAAAAAAAACAGATCGTCATTATTAATGTAAGTTTTGTATGTGTGACCATTCGTATTATAATTGTGATAAAAAATGTGACGTACACTAAAATATGAGTTATTTAATAAGCGATGGAAAACAGTGCGTCTTAAAATGGTTAATGCTACGACTATTTATGTACCTGTTTACTGTTTATTTACTGTTAAAAAATATGACGTACACTAAAATATGTGTTGTTTTTTAATAAGCGATGGAAAACAGTGCATCTTAAAATGGTTGATGCTACGACTATTTATGTACCTGTTTACTGTTTATTTACTGTTAAAAAATATGACGTACACTAAAATATGTGTTTTTTTTTAATAAGCCATGGAAAACAGTGCATCTTAAAATGGTTGATGCTACGACTATTTATGTACCTACCTACGCAATGAGTAATTTCACTATCGTGAATAATGGAAACTCTTTAGTGTATTGATTGAAAATTACATTTCATTAAATGTAAACAAATATTTTTCAGCTGCAAACAGAGCCGAAGCTAACCTAATGTAACTTCTTATTCTGTGACTTGAGCCGGCGAGTTAATTCTGTGGCATAAGACTGCACTTTATGTAAGTTATGTCACTTTATTACGGCGGGTTTTCCGATGTAAATGCTCGATTATGAGTATTTATGAGATTATGAGTAATGTCTATTTTTGGAACTGATTGCCAAATTTTGTGATAATGCAAATAGTCCTATGTTATTTTTGAACGAACACTTTCGGAAACACTACACATTATAAACTTTATTCCGGTTTCACTCACTTGATTCTTTGTCGGACGAGTCCGACTAGGTATCGCTCTGATTCGCAGAGCTTAATTATGGTGATTATTCGGTATTGCCAGCTAGTCCTATGTTATTTTTGAACGTACACTTTCAGAAGCACTACACATTATAAACTTTATTTCGGCTTCACTTACTTGATTTTTTGTCGGACGAGTCCGCCTAGGCTCTATCGCTCTGATGAGCAGAGCTTAACTATGGTGAGTATATTGACGAATAACCGACGACGCGAGCTTCATCTTAACGCACCATGATTAAGCTCAGCATTATCAAAGCGAAATCTGATCGGAATATTCAGACAAAAAATTAAAAAAGTGAATCCGAAGTTAATTTAATAAAGTTTTAGGTTATTTATAAACGCTATTTTCATTTACGTTACATTTATTTCAACTTGGTTGAAATAAATGTAAAGTACCGTTTTATTGGTTAACTTTTTTTGTAGCCTAGATGTACTTCCCACTGCAGGAAATAGGATCTCTCTCAAAGAGCGAGTGTGGGCTTTAACACGCGTGCCCACCGCGGATTGACCATTTCAAGAGCTCAGGACCATGTGAGCACACCAGACACTCAGTCCCACTCAGGGGTATTACTCCCTTACAAATATAACGTAACTTTGAAAACAATGTCATTGGTACATGTCAATGACGACCTCTGTGGCGTAGCGGTAGCGCATGTGCCTACTATGCAAGAGGTTCTGGGTTTGAACCCCGGCTGGGGACAAAAAAAACCCCAGGTCTTGGCTGTTATATGTTTGTGATGTCGATGTTTCTGGTTCCTACGATACAAGGTATCCTAGTGTGGGGCCAGAAGCAATGCATGTGCCTGTAGGTAAATTTTATGTTATGTTACATGCCGGGATTCGGACCCACGATCTATCGAATATGGGGCCGGCCGTTTTACCGCTGCTATACCACCGCTGCACATAACACATAAGTTCACATATTAAAAAGTACTCTCTATTAGTGTTAGTGACAAATATAATCTGCTGCGACTTATTCTAGAAGGGAAAATTGAAGGAAAGCGTAGACCTGGCCGAACAAAAACATCATGTCTCCAAAACATAGCAGTGTGGTTCAACACCAGAAATATAGAACTTCTGCGAGCAGCTACATCACGTGACAGTGTAGCCAAAATGATAGCCGACCTCCGATAGGAGATGGCACAGGAAGAAGAAGATTAGTGTTAGTGTTGTCTTTTAATACAATTGTTGAATTGGTATAAAATAGAAAATATTATTGAGGTTTTCAGGAATTGGGCGTTTTAGAGTCACCTTCCGTGAAGTGACCCGTGTGGCAGAGATTTCCACATACCTTAGGTCCTGAAATCGCCTATCTCCGGTGGCACTCGTAGCGATTAAGTCCATGCTCTCTCTTTAAGAGGAGGCATGTGTCCAGCAGTGGTATGTTTTTATTTTAAAGATAAATATATTTTTGTATACGTCGCAACACAGACCACAGACCTTCTCTCAGAGAGACATTATAGGCTTACGCATAACCATCGAATGTTAAGTAGAGATATACTTACTTAAAAGTTAACGTCATTACCTATGCTCGCTACGTGCGGTTGGCGATTTCGTTTTAATAAAAGCTACAAGAACAATACCTCGAAAAGGCAGTCAAGAAGCAAGATTGTCTCACCTGGGCTTATAGAATACCTTAGTTTCTTCAAGAAATTCGTAAGTCTCACGCTTGCAGTGATAACTGGGAAACCGAACAGCTGTACCGGCAACTCAAAAGCTGTTTGCTGGCTAGATACATTCGGTACTAACGCCACCACTGTTACTAATACCATAACTATGTGGAGAACTTTCTTTATCTCCATTTTTCTGTTTACTATCAGCGCCTGACGTCCTTCTTATCTCAAACTGCAACTAAAGGCACCCAAAGAAGACACTCTTCAAATAGTTAGGTATTGCGTAATACACACAAACAAACGTAACCTCTTCTATTGTTTATTGCAACCTTCTTTCGTGCGTGCACAACTGGAAACGTAAATTTAAAAATCGAACCGAAAAAAAAAACAAAGTGCGATCGCGATTTATGAGAGCGGGCGATTTGTTTCGAGAATGGAACGGTTAGAGATATTCGGCGTGAAATTCCCGGCACAATGTGGATAGATAAAAACTTGTGGATAATCTATAGAGCACTAACGCGGCGAACAGCTGAGATCTTACTGCAATGTTTTCGTGACAAGAACGCAAGCATTCCCCGTCAAAGAACGCAAGTTGGTCAATCGAACTGTTATGTCAGAGCGGCGAGTTATCGTCCCACATTTTTCAATGTGTGCCGAATCGGACGACGTTACTGGATTTGTTTGTTTCTATAGCGGATCGTCTCTCAAAACTTCTCTTCCAGAGTATGTCAAAATATTACCACTTAAATTAAAGACCCATTTTTAGCTTCTTTTTTTAAGAAATGTATATCGGGTTGAATGAAACATTATTTAAGGCTAAAGTTCAAGATCAGACATATCAAGCGTATTCTTGAGGAAATCTCCTTGTGGCGTTTTTATTTTACGGTATTGGTGAAATTAAAAACAGTAATAATATACGATAAAGATAAAAAAGAGTAAATTAGTAACTTTTATAAGTTGTTTCAACGATCCTCGTATTTAAAATGCCTTAAACGGGAATGTATGGAAGGAATCTGAAATATATTATTCTACTATTATTCTGCATTATTCTACTAAGCACTGCATCCTCCAAAAATGTTTATAACTTTACCTGGACTTACGGCGTAGGACAGTTTCTTTACAAAGTTCGTGAGTCTAACCGCCATTATGATGAAAGGGAAACCAACTAACTGCACGGGCAATTCAAACGAGGTCTCCTGGCCTGACCCTTTCATGGAACTTTCAAATAATAAAATTAAAAGTATCATCCAAACGTAGCACATCCTTTTCAACTCCATTTCTTTGATCACCGCAAAGTTTCAAGTATAAAAAAAATGTTTGTAATATTCACACACACGGTTTTTTTTTCTTTCTATAGTCACATTAACACTGGCCAGTATTTTTATGTTTAAATCTCATTGGTGGCTTACAAACTTATTTCATTGGTTCTAATAGATCACACAACGACGTGGATTGGTATTCCTACTAAGACTGACCGTTCCCGCTAGTTACGGCGAGTTGAAGTAAAGTTTCGTAATGTTATAATAATCATTACACGCGTGCAGTTTGTAAACGGCCAAACGAGTGTAGTCACGTCAGGTTGAAATCACATTCAAGGCCACATTAGAGTACTCTAGACGTAACCGCATCACTTTAAACGCAATCATATGTCACTTTGAACTATCATCACTTTGAACTATCACACGGAAAACAAGCCTGAATATCTGCCTCATTAGATTATATGAGCAGGTATTGCAAATGACATAATAAATCAAATGCAATCTTACGCAAAATGTCATTGAGTTACAAACGAGTCCCAATTCTTTGACTACCACGCTTCCTGTCACATTAAACCGCTTTATTATTCACGTCACAGTTCTTAGATGCCTTTGCAACTGCATTTGCGCAAGCCCAACTTAGTCGCAGACTAAGCCTAGACTGTTGCGCAGGAGTTTGCTATGCGGTTCCTACCACCAGCTGCGGAGATCGCACGTAACTTGGGTCTTGATCTACGAGCGGCTGACGACGCTATTGGCTCAGAAGTAGTCATGACCGGATCTAAAGATATATTTGCTTAACAATAAGACCGCCAATTGTACTTTGTATCTTTACATATTTTATAATATGTGATCTGGTGTACAATAAAGAATATTCTATTGTACTATTAACAACCGTATTCTAAGAAAATTATAACCAGAGAATCACAGCCAAAATATCAATGTCCTACTCGTTATTCCTGCTCGTTAATCCAAATGATTTCATAATTAATTATTGCCTGGAACCACGGAAAATTCTTAACAATAGATTCCCCAGTATACACGAATTCTCGTATGTCGTTTTTTTTAAATAGACTGTATATGGACATATTATATACTGTAGGGCGCTAGCCTTCTCTCAGAAAGAGAGAGTATGGGTTTAATTACTACGCCCGGGTACACCACGTGTATGTATTCGTCTAATATTATTCTATTCATCGTATTCCCGAGAATCAAAATAAAAAATAATATCGAGCAACGATAAACAACCTCATTCCTGTTTATTCGTCTATTCGCCGGCACATTCCAACGGACGTAACAAAGGAGGCGTCCTTAGCACCTCGTTACGAGCCATCGCGGTCCTTGTTACAGCCAGGATTACACCCACTACAGCCTCGAAATGCGAGCGAAAAGAAAAAATAACAAAACTTTCCCCACCTCAATATTTCGAGCAAAACTTTTGCAACGAAGGTGTAGGGATAAGAATCGGCCAAGGACGTGTCAGATTCGTAACAAACTTTCCGTAGGACGGAGCGCAAATGTAATAAACTAATACCAGTACCCACAATACCAATTGTACATATCTGTCTAATTGCTAGTCTCGATAGGAATGACAAAATACTTCATACTTTAGCAATTAAGAACCGTTATAAAAAATTGCAATAAAGAGCATTTATTATTACTCTAGTAACAGTAAAAGAATACTTGCACTTGAGCCTGAGGAAACGCGTCGCGTATTTTCTCACACAAGTATTGGTGTCGGTGGTGGTGTGTTCGTGTCTTGCTTCTGCTTGAAAAAATGGGAGGAGGGTGGTGCATTAACTAACCGCATGGTGCTTAAGGGATTTTTGGCGGAATTTAGCAAAGTAATTTTCACATTTTAATGCTATTATGGATTTCCGCAAATATATATAATATTGGCCTTTTTGCATCTACTTAATGAGATGATTTAAACAGCGTCCAGTGGTATCTTCACTCACACTAGATGGGTGAAGGGACCACTCCGACGCTGTAGTGCCTGGGTCATGGTTTTATAGATGGAGTAGGCTTGCCCAGCACCTATACCATCCTGACAGCTTAGTCGGCCTAGCCCACAGGAAAGACTAGTCATTATGGATTTCCGCAAAGTAACCCCTGATTCCATACAATAACAAAAATGATCTTTATTATGCTTTATATTTTATGAAGATAACAATATTCTATCCATATTTCTTTACTGAGGATGAACATTTCTTCCGTGAACCTTACTCACTACTAAAAGCTACTCTTTCAGGCAGTCAAAAATTCAGTAACATCGGTTTTGTATCCAAACTGGGGAACCCTGAAACGGGAGAATAAGTAAATGACGTCAGTATAGAGGAAAATAACATGGGATATTCTTAGGGAAACAGCCTCAATAGGTTGGGAGATTGTGTTTTTCCGCTCCTGCTGATTTATTTCAGTCACTTGCAAACGTCACGTTTGTAAGGAAGTGTACAAACCTCGTTCATTTGTCTTTTAAGCAAGGTCAAGAATTTGTTTTTTTTTTGTCTATGGACTTCACTTGTCTTTCCTGTGGGCTAGGCCAACTAAGCGGTCAGGATTGTATAGGTGCTGGACAAGCCTGCACCTAAAAACAATATACCAACATATCTAGGTATATTCGTATAACAATATACACTATCTACATATTCAGAACAGTAAAGTGTTATTCCATTCGTAAGTATGTAAAAATATACTATGAAGTCTATTTATATGAATATGAAGTCTATATATTAATCTTTATATTGTGCTTAATTATTATATTTGTATATGTGTATGTTTATAATTATTGTACATATTAATACACAGTTTAATTTAAAAAAAGATATTTGCAAACAAAATATCACCCCGCCGTTTGAGACTACCCCCACCTTCTCCACGTCAACTGTTGGTTGGCTAGAATAAAATACTATTTAGTATTAAGCCCGCTAATTGTACAAGTTTTACATGTACCATAAATAATTTAATAATAATAATACCAGCCACTGCAGCGTCCGTGGTCTCTAAACAAATCTAGTGTGCGTAAAAGTGTCACTAGACGCTGTATAAATTATTTTATTACGCAGATGCGAAGGCCAAAGTAATGAACTTATACCACACTAAAAAGGAATTGTTTTTAAGCTGAAAAACAGTTTCTTCTTTAAGTTTTTGAAGTAGAAACAATGCTAAAAGTTGGTCATATTTACAAGTAGAAATCACACAATAACATAATTATATTATATTATAATAGTAATATTTAATGTTAATATGACAAAAGCGAAAGTTTGTGTGTATGTTTGTTACTTCTTCACGATTAAACGGCTGGAGCGATTTTAGTAAAATTTGGTATAGAGTTAACTGACGCCGTGAATTAACACATAGGCTACGTTTTACTGCGGGAAAAAAATCTTGTTACCGTGGGAAAATCGATAAAGCGCGGGTAACACCGCGGAGCACAGCTGGTATAGAGATGAGATTGAAAATTATTTATTTAACCACAAAAAAAAACTGGAAGACACAGGTGACAAAGTAACATTATGAAAAGGAGTAGTTGCACTAAATAAATAAAAAATAGTAAGCAGTCAATGCTTGATATCACCAACACGGTACGCTCAAAACTAAGCATTGATCCAACATATCGCTGGCTACGTAAGCCTGCTGAGTGCTTTACCCTGTCCACGAAATAATAGCCATTTTTTATAACGCAAAGCAATTATATATAAAAAAACCAGCCAAAATCACACAACCTGACAGATTTATGCGTGATTTTTGGAGTACAATACGTAACAAATTTTATTTATTAGCAATTGGTCGCGGTCGTAGATTCAACTCCCAGTAGAGGCCGTCGTACTAGATCGGTACAAATAGCCTCAGTCTGGGTGTATCTTAGTTTGGGGCAGGGTATCCTAGTTTGGGACCAGGACAAGTGATTGTGGTGCATGAAAGTTATTATCATTATTACTGATAGCTTAGAAAAATAGAAAGTACGTTTTCAGTATAAATTTACTTATTATGACGACTATATTCTTATGCAATCCACTCCATAAAAGGGCTATCTGGAAGATATCGCTCTTAAAACATTACTTCGATATCAACCCTTGTATGTCCCCACTTCTGGGGCACGGGTTTCTTCCTGCATCGTAGGAAGGTTAGGCCATACTCAATCACGGGGGCCAAGTCCGGGTTGGTGGAGGATTGTAAGACAGTGGAGGGCCTTACTGTCAGAAGTTACTAAACCGCCCATGAGGCCTCTGACACGGCTTAACGACTGGCATTACATGACAGCCGGCACCAGCGGCTTAACGTGCCTTGCGAAGCACGGAAGCGCTTAGAAAAATGCCACTAGCGGTACTCACGGGACGGTCACCCATCCTGCGCCTGTCCACACCTGTTATTGCTTAACTCAAGTCATTGATTCCAATCAAATTCAAATTGACGACCTCTGTGGCATAGCGATAGCGCATGCAAGAGGTCCCGGGTTCGAACCCGGCTGGGGACAAAAAAAACCCCAGGTCTCGAAAGTTTACATGTTTGTAATGTCGTTGTTCCTGGTTTCCACGACACTGGATATCCTAGTGTGAGGCCAGAAGCAATGTATGTGCCTGTATGTAAATGTTATGTTATGTTAATTACTCGGTTCGGTTAGGACACGAGCGCTTCAGATACTTACAATACTTAACATTACTTAGATTTAAGAAATCACGGTTGTATTATTTTCTCTCGTTGTGCAATAAAGTATTCTCTTATCTATCTATCTATCTATCTATCTATCTATCTATCTATCTATCTATCTATCTATCTATCTATCTATCTATCTATCTATCTATCTATCTATCTATCTATCTATCTATCTATCTATCTATCTATCTATCTATCTATCTATCTATCTATCTATCTATCTATCTATCTATCTATCTATCTATCTATCTATCTATCTATCTATCTATCTATCTATCTATCTATCTATCTATCTATCTATCTATCTATCTATCTATCTATCTATCTATCTATCTATCTATCTATCTATCTATCTATCTATCTATCTATCTATCTATCTATCTATCTATCTATCTATCTATCTATCTATCTATCTATCTATCTATCTATCTATCTATCTATCTATCTATCTATCTATCTATCTATCTATCTATCTATCTATCTATCTATCTATCTATCTATCTATCTATCTATCTATCTATCTATCTATCTATCTATCTATCTATCTATCTATCTATCTATTATTTGTTGAGATTCCAAATCAAGTACACCACTGCATGGTAGTTCGTTCAAAATATCAAGTAATAGGTAGTATAAACCTAAACCTAGACAAGCTTTTAAACATGGAAAAATGTAGGTTCAGCGAATACTGGAGGGTCACTGAGGACATTGACATTTCAATAGAAGCCTCTACATAACAAAGCCCTTGGGGGTGTTTCGAATATGCCAGCCCCTGTTTATTTTAATCATGTTCATGTTTTTTGTCCATTTATATAGAATACAGTGAAGCGGAAAACTTTGACGATAAATCTACATGGTAACATAGAATTCGTTAGGAAAATTTGAAGAGGACATTTTAATCAAACTTTGGAAATAAATAATTTTAACATAATATGGAGTATGGCCTAACCTTCCTGCGATGCAGGAATAGAACCGTGCCCCAACAGTGGGGACATATACAAGGGTTCTTATATCATATCGACATCTTCTTCAGGCTACATTAGTCCACTGCTGGACATAGCCCTTCCCTAATGAGCGCACGGTTGTGCCATCATTAGGGGGTAGTGCCAATAATCCCCACGCTGGGCATGCGGGTCTGTGATAGCAGTTTGGTAGAATTGTACTGCAGGGGGCGCTGCTACCCACCCCCCCGGTTTGTGTCCCTTAGTCGCCTTTTACGACACCCGCGGGAAGAATTTGGGATATCGATATCGATCGAACAAAATTATTGGGTACAATTAATAAATTGTTAAGGAATATGGCATGCAAGAATAGGCTATATAACGTTCCCGTTATAATGTAGCCTATATTCTCTCTCTTGGAGAGAGAGAGAAGATATAGGCTGCGTTATAGTATCTTCCTTTATTTAGCAATAAGTTAACGATTTAGAGACAGATAATAGAGTCTGCGTTGTATCTAAAGCGGTGGGAGCTCAGTGGGTAAAACAATGGACTCACAAGCGAGAGACCCAGGTTCGATCCCCATTGCGGGCATGTACCAATGACTTTGTTTAATTTCAAAGTCACGTACATTTGCGAATTCGCAGTCGCAATACCAAACGCTAACGGCGAAGGAAAACAGCGTGAGAATACCCGCGGCTTGGTTGGCTTTGCACGTGTTGACTAGTCTTTCATGTGGGCTAGGCCGATTAAACTGTCAGGATGGTATATTTTCTGGGAAAGCCTACACCATCTAAAACCATGTCCTAGGCACTGCGGCATGCGAGTGTTCCCTTCACCCATCCAATGTGAGTGAAGATGCCACTGGACGCTGTTTAAATCATCTCATTACATAGATGCAGAAGCCAATGAATTTAAAATGAAATATTCTCTTAAAACATTTCCCTTCCAAAGGTTTTCTGACCGAAAATTCACAAATTTTGGAATCTTGTTGACCCAACAGACCCCCACAAAAATCCATTGAAAACCCCGTGTCAAAAGAGATCCCCTTTAAAGAAGGCAACGTGATAAACAGGTCGTTAAAACGTGGCTGGTATTGCGAAGCCGCTGCTTGTACCGGCAGATTACGCGTATTTACAATGAATTATGGGCGTATCTGTCGCTGTGTAACGTTTCAACACGCTACAAATAAAAATAAAAACCGACCTCAGTACTAAGGCACTGAAAATGCAAAAATAATTTGAACAAATTTGACCCATAGATTCGAAATTCGTATATACCCAGGTATTGTAGAAGTATATCTTTAAGTCGGTGCCCAAAATCTATGTGCTGGTCTGGAACTTGGTACCGATACCTACGATACCTAGCTATACACAAATTTCGAATAATTAAAACTGTTTTTATACGGATTTATGCTCGTTTATTACATTTTTACAATTTTCCAACGTTTCGGCACTTTTTCAGGTGCCGTGGTCCCGGATGACTGAGGTGACAGGTGTCTTTTAGAAATCATTAATTAGTTTATAAATTTAATTTTAACTTCAATTACTAATAATCTATATTGTTGACTTTATATAAAAAAATAATTGGTTTGTCTATTTTGGAACGTAACTTCATAATTAACTTTTGTAATTTTTGCCGAGGGTAGTAAACTAACCGTTAATGATTTCTAAAAGACACCTGTCACCTCAGTCATCCGGGACCACGGCACCTGAAAAAGTGCCGAAACGTTGGAAAATTGTAAAAATGTAATAAACGAGCATAAATCCGTATAAAAACAGTTTTAATTATGTCTACAGCTCGTGTTAACCTTAGAAAATACTATACAAATTTCGAATTTATAGGTCATGCCGTCCATTGAAGAGTTCCGTTCTCTATCCCTGAAAGTCGTCATTAGGTCTTCACCAAATTAGAATGGGACCAATTTGACGCTATACCTATGCGAACACATAAAAATAGCGAAATCGGTTGGTATTTGACGAAGTTATGCGGAAACAGAGCCAAAAAAAGTAATAGACGCGTCGAATTGATAAGCTCCTCCTTTTTTTAAAGTCGTTTAAACCGAAGAACCGGCCAACTTCACGTTGGGCCATGCACAGTGTAGGGTTCCGTAGAAAGAAGGTTTTTATATATATTTTTTAGGAAACTAACAATGTCATCAAAGTATTTAATGTTAAAAATTGACCGACCATTACTCGTTATCATCTAAAGCCTACATAGCGGTGGTGAGTTTTTCTTTTGCTTTCATTACATGTTTTACTGCACTGAATTTCTCCTCATTTTACAATACACCGTGATGGCGTGGGTTTACTGGAAAAAAAAATTGTGCTTCAAAGTTTAATATTTTGCAAATGAAACTATAAACCGAAAATGGTTCAACTACCAAGGTTTGCTGGAAGAAATCTCTCACAGAGATAAACTTTCCTTTGTACATGTATTTTTTTACGTTTTATTTCATGATATATGGTGTTTTTTATGTGCAATAAAGTTTAATAATAATATTAATAATGGTTTTCTTACACTTACAACATTTTATCGACTAATAACGATGTCCTTACACTATGATGTAGGCGAGAAAAAAAATGCAGTCAAAGCAAGCGATGGAGTGCATCTAGAAGTCAATCAGACTTGACTTCTAGATGCACTCCATCGCTTGCTTTGACTGCATTTTTTTTCTCGCCTACATCATAGTGTAAGGACATCCTTATGCTACAGAATCCGAAGGTCTCCCTTTTACATTATATACTAATATGTATAATTGCGGCTCATATTTCATCTCTTATATAGGTGTAGAGGAGGAACCCCAAAGAAATGTATTATCTTTATTTCACCATTTTGTCTGCATAATACTCGTAAATATGTATGTTAGTGCCAAATTTCAGCTTTTTAGTACTTATCGTCTCTGTACTAAGGCCAGTACGCACGGACGGACATGGCGTAAATATAAGGGTTCCTTTTCGACTACGGAACCCTAACAACTCGAGCTTAGGAAAATGTAGCAATTATGGTGTTTAGAGGATTAGGGGATTGGTAAAATATGTTTAGCGCAAGCCGTGGTAGCACACCGGTAAAACGCTTGCCTCGTTTCTGAGGTCCTAGGTTCGATTTAAGAGCTCACATGACATATACACATGCTATCGTATACCTACTAATGTCATTGCTTTCTAAGTTAATGAGCAATTATTACTAGACCACCACTGTCTTACAATCCTCCACCAACCCGAACTTGGCCCCCGTTTGTAAGTCCCCACCTCTGGGGCACGGGTCTCTTCCTGCATCGCAGGAAGGTCAGGCCATACTCCACCACTGTGGCCAAGTCCGGGTTGGTGGAGGATCATAAGACCGTAGCGGGCCTTACTGTCAGAAGTTATCAAGCCGCCCATGAGGCCTCTGGCATGGCTTAACGACTGTCATTTCATGACAGCCGGCCCCAACGGCTCAGCACTCAGAAAAAATGCCACTACCGGTAGTCCACTGAATGGTCAAACACCCAGCACCTGATCGCACCTTCCTGGGTGTTGTATTGATTACGTTTACTGTCCTTGAAAGTTCACAACGTATATCATAGAGTAAATACTGTTTCTTTCTACGTACTCACCTTTACCTGAAGATAAGTCAAAATAATAAAACATTAATACAGCTATTATAGAAACACAACAATAATGAACCATTTCAACAATGTTCAATGCCGAATTAACGAAGCTGTTTGTCTCAGAACGACTCGAATTGAAATGATAATTTTCCAATGATCCCAGCATTGAAATGCGAAAACCATAAAATCGTATACCCTTGAGGATTACGAAACGTTGAGACAAATCCATGGTTAGTATAGATTACAAATAATTTTGATTGAAAATATTGTTTTTTGTTTCTGAGTCATGTACTAGTACATTTGTGATGTTTTAGTAACAGTACCACACGGTAAAGCGAAGGAATACAGTTTGAGGAAATCTGAGTGTTGTGTTCACATACTTCAGTGGGAAAGCGACGGAATACATTGTGAGGAAATCATAGTGTTGTGGTGTTCAAATAACTCGGCGCTTGAAATAATTCGTATCCGGTGGGCACGCGTGGAAATTAAGCCCATGCTCTCTCTCTCAGTAATAAGCCCTATGCCCTGCATTGAGGCGTATGTTGGCTACATAAAAAAAATAATTACAATATCTTACTAATTACGTTGTCTTAAATAGCCCTCTACCAATAACATTTTTAGAACTTCCAGTGAAGGTTAAAAAAGGTTAGGGTCTATTTACGTATTTAAAAGTCATGATATAGACAGAAAGGTTTCATTTAACTTTCCACGTAACTTTTTATTGCAACATCGGCCAGTTCCTCGTCGGAATTTAACCATCACTGGAAAACATTGTTGGAATAGTTTTTTTTGTTATTTCCGCAGCAAATAACAAAATAACTATCTCTACGATGCCGTACAGTGATATTACAACAGAATGAGTTAAACGGATAACGGTCGCGCGTTAGTTGCCCGGCCAGAGGCGCGGGTTCTAATCCCGGCATGGGTGGAATTTTTAGCCTCTAAATAGGTTTTTAAAATTGTCCTTAGCACGGGTTAGTGCATTAAAAAGAATATAATTCGTAATCTTGTTAAAACTTACACAGGTGAAAAAAAGTAACTTAACACATCCCTTAAGGTATCCTACTGTGAATACAACTGAATGCAATTATTATTTTCAAAGAGAAATGTTTTGCGATTGCCCAACTTGCCTATTTCATTGAACTACAATTCACGGCCCTCAATGAAAATTCAATGCACATTTCAAGATTTACCTACAGCGCACAGCCGGAAAACTCGGCTACGCAAACACAATGTTCAACGTACAACGTTCGCATAACACAGTCTTAGTAGCACATTTTCTAATTTTACAGTAGAGTCATTTTTAAATTTTGTTTCCTTCAATGTCTTATTATTCGGCGTTGTAATGCTTCAAAGTGATTATTCTTTACATGAAATACGACCCCTAAACTTGTGAATATCGCCATGTACTTCACAGGGGTTAAATATTTTTTTACGCTTTTTTGTAAGTTGTGGCCTTGCACCACCAAAGGATGAAAATACCAACTGACAATATCGTACAGTTACCGTTATTGTCTAATGTAAATTATGTCGTCGGCTACCCCGCCCGATATTACCTTATCTCTTTAAGAAGGAAACACATCTACGCGAAGGTGGAGGCGGTGTCAGTGGCGGTCCATACACACGTCATTTACTGCAGTAATGATTTTTTATCTGTTTATTTATTCAGTTTGAAAAATCATCAGGACGTATATGGGCGTATGTATGAACTGCTACAACGTTTGTGTGTTTCATCCTTAGGGCTTAATTACAATTAGTCAAGTCAATGAAGGGGGTGCATGAAAGGAGCCTCTGAGGTTTCTAAACCTCAGTTGTAGAAAATGTATTATGCACATTATTATTATTAATTTTTTTTTTTGGTTTGACTAATTCAAAAGTAACCTTATTCATCCGACTCTAGATCGGGGCCTTTTTTTATCAAGAACGTATAAAATGTACTATTCTTGTCAAAGACTATTCTTGAATGTGTAAAAAATCAGCTATCTAAAATTGTAAGAAAAGCAATTAATACATATATTATATTATATTTTGCTTCTGTACTATCGAATTATGGAATCCTGTAGTGATACGATTATGTAAGGAAATAAATACTATAAATAAATTATTTTTTCGCTCTATCAAACTCTCTATCAAAAAAAGAACTTTCCCTTGGCCCATTATCATAAAATTTAGCAAGATACAGTCTCATAGCATAAATAAAGGAAAACCTGTAGTTGTCACAAAAAGACACGTAATCTTGTTAAGAACTTATCTGTACAGTTGACGGAATAAAAAGGTGTTTTCTTTACCACTTGAAATTGTTTGTTTTTTCCACTGTGTGATTAGATCATAGACAAAGATATATGTGCTTGCAATGCAATGTAAATGAACTAGTCTGTGATTAGAATATAACCAAACCCGTTCCACTTTTACTTCCTTCACAATAGCTTAAATAATAATGTACGATTCCTCAAGCTAATTACAAAGCAGTGAAACAAATAAAGCCATGCGATACCAATCTATGACCTAACGGAGCGGTTGTATTTATAAGGTGGGAATGCAAATAAAAAAATCTACCACAACTCTTACACGCCATATCAGTACACACTCGTAGCATGTAAGAGTTAGTATATTGTTTCGATTCAGGGAAAGAAAACAATAACGTAAATAAAATTGTTTTCATTTCTAATACTCGGAAAGTAGTGTTGTTTTGATCTGATTATTGGGTGGAAAATGCTGCTTCCCTCCATAGGGAGAGAAGCACATCCCACCTAAGGGCCAGAATGAACTTTAAAAATAGAACTGAGTAGTTCTTCAAAAAGTATTCTCCGCGTAACTTTCGTGGCGAAATTTCTTTTTAAAGTTATCTTTAAATAAATGGACACATGCTTAAGGCTTTGAAAAAATAATAAGTAGATTTTTTATTATTTGTAAATCGGTTCATAAACTACAAAGATATATTATTTTGAAATTTCGTTGCCCACGAAAGTTACGGAAGTCGCTACGAAAGTTGCAAACGTATTTTTTACAAGAAAAATATGGTTTTAAATGTTTATTATTTCTCAATTTTTTGTGGATTGACGTTTGTAAAATAATAGACTTATTATCAGTCTATGAATAATCTGGTATTTGACATCAATAATTATAATTCTTTTGAGATTAGCTTATTATTACTTAATAGTAACTTAGGTTGCAATAGCCCTGGTCGCAGTAATTAAACTGTGTAATTTACAACATAAACATAATTATTACTTCCTACTATTGTAGCAGCTAGCAGAAAATGTGTGTTTTTGAATATGAAATTGAAATGTTAAGAATCATAAAACACACCATTATCTGCCAGTAGCTATAATAGTTTACATTTTATTATTATCTATTTTCAGTCTCGTATTATTTAGAATTTATCAAAAGATATTTTCATGGCTGTCCCTCATCAGTGAATTATCACTAAACTTAAGAAAATCACAATATTTAAGTAACTTCTCTTTCTTCTTTTTATCTCTGCAAAACGTTTTTTCTCCCGTCGCTCCGTTAAAATTTGCGGTGGCATAGTTTCGGTTTGTATGTAATCTTAAATTAATCTCAACCAAAAGAAATTAACATGGCTGATCTGAGTAATTGAAGTAGGTAGGATACAAGACAATCAGAAAGAATGACGATGAAGTTGGGATGTTTTAAGCAAAGATTGTTTAAACAATGGGCAAAACAGCCCAGTTTGGGAAGGATAAAATGTTAAATTGGTGACGTTAAAAGAAAATTTTTACGTTACGAGGTAACATAGAAGACAATCAGAAAGTATGACGATGAAGTTGGGACTTACTAAGGAAAGATTGTTTAAACAATGGGCAATTCAGCCCAGTTGCAAAGAGCGCTGGCACGGATACGCCGGTTCGGATCCCGGCATGGGTGGAATTTGTAGCCTAGGTTTTTTACAATACAGCCTAGTTTGGGATGGATAAAATGTTAAATTGGTGACGTTAAAAGAACATTTTTACGTTACAAGGTAACATAGAAGACAATCAGAAAGTATGACGATGAAGTTGGGACTTTCTAAGCAAAGATATTATAAACAATGAGCAAAACAGTCCAGTTTTGGATGGATAAAATGTTAAATTGTCGATGTTACAAAATATTTTTTTAAACACATCCCTACATGCATTTAAATTCATTTAAATAAAACCTTTCTTTTGAAAGAAGGCGGCATTATAAAAATCTAAAGTGAATATTTAATGGAGATATGTAACTTTCCTTGTGCGCTAGCTAACTGTCGTGGACAAATGGCCACGAAAGTTGTGCCACGAAAGTTACGAAATTTTCACATTTTTGTAAATTGCGATTAAAGTAATTCTTAAAATAACGAACAAAATACTGAACTCGAAGATCTTATTCCCTAATTCAAAATGAGTTGGAAAATTATAAATATTATCCTTCAAACTATGCGCATGAAAGTTTCTTGACTAAGGCTACTTGAAAATATTCAAAGAATTATATCCTAGTATTTTTTTGTTTTGAAGTGTTGGACATACAGGTTTCCCCCACTGATGTTGGGACACTATGAGCGTCCGCACAGTTAAAATTTGTAGCGACAAGTTGCCGCTCTTGGAAGATAGGTGCGGTTTTGTTGCGCGCTCGCGAAACTAGCATAATCATGTGAATGCCTATTAACTTTTGTAACTTAAGAGATAAAATAAATGTTGTTTGGTCATTATGATGCTTAGTTAAACCCAATTAATTTAATGTATTACATTATACGCTTATGAATCGAATACTAAAGTTATCAAAGTTTTCCGTGAGCGCGAACAGAGTGTGACGCGCGAAGAACACAGATTTTGCTCCCGTTTTCGACAGTAGATGTATATTTTTTAAAACATCATTAAAAATTTTAGATTTTTTTATGTTGAAATTATACACATATATAAATAAAGAGTAATTTGTTTTTGGTCCTAAGACTCAATGTTTAATAAGTTAGGAATTACGACCGTGTGACCGCGTTTTGACAGTCCTTAAAGAACCACTCAACTACTACACTATTTTTATTTTTAATGCACTAACCCGTGCTAAGGAACAAATTTAAAAACCTATTTAGAGGCTAAAAATTTCACCCATGCCGGGATTCGAACCCGCAACCTCTGGCTATCCGTACCAGCGCTCTACCAATTGAGCCAATGGGCGACTCACGGCATCAGTGAAATTTCGAACCTCTTTACAATATTCTCTATATTACGTACGGGCAGCGACATTTGACTTAAGCAAATTGCCTTACAGCCCCGACTACCTACTTTGCAGTTAGGTTTAACATCGGAACGATATCACTGTACCCACATGATTACACTATTTTTATTTTTAATGCACTAACCCGTGCTAAGGAACAAATTTAAAAACCTATTTAGAGGCTAAAAATTTCGGCATGAAATTTTGAAAAATTGTGAAATTTTTAGCCTTTCACAATTTTTCGTCAGTTGTGAAGAGTTTTATGTAAGAAATTGGGTTTTTAAAAAAAAAACTATTTAAAAAAAAATGCTGCGAGTACCATGTGAGTTTCTTAACAGCCAGTGTTAACTTAGCGCAAACTTCTTTGAGCGGAATAAGCCGCAATAATTACGCGGTGAGTTCCGTATTTAAAATTTAAAAAGTCGACAAAAATTGGCGGGATACTAATCTGTTATAGTATCTGTGAAGGAATAAAAAAAAAAGGTAATAATCTTTTATGCTAAGATTTGAATATTAAAATGAGTTTTTATTTTCTTCATATTCGAAATGAAAAGTAGAGTGTTTAACACGGTTAAAAGAATCAATTCCTACTCGGACTATAGCCGCTAATAATGTGACCGTCTAAATACCTCGGGAATTGATTCTTTCTACCCTCGTTAAGCAATCTACTATTACATATTTACTACAAATCATTCATTTATACTTTTTTTTCATACAGGCACGGTATAAACCTTAGGTACTTTACTTTACACTACTTAGATTAAGAAATCATGGTTGTATTCCTTCTCTGGTTGTGCAATAAAGTGTTCTCTTATCTATCTGTCTACTTATTCTACCAGCGGGTGAAAACCACGTTATTAAAACAATTCAAAGAATCATTCAAGTTATTATGCCCAGCGTCGGTGTTAAGCACCGTATGGTGCCCTACTTTTCTATTTTAATAAAAATATATATTTCTATTTATAATTCTGAGTTTATTCGATCACAATATTTTCACAAGACAGTTAACACTAGGTTAGACAGGAAACTAAATTTAAAACTGATATAAGTAAAAAAAACAATATGTAGAAAAAGTCAAAATAAACAATAATCCCCACTGTTGGCGACAGACCTTATTTGTCTGTCGCCAACAGTGGGGATTATGGGCAATACCCCCTAAGATAGCACAACGTGGCGCTCTTTAGGGGAGGGCTATGTCCAGCAGTGGACTAGTATAGCCTGACGACGAAAGCATTATATAGCCCATTTACCTATACAGCAGGGCACAGGCCTACACTCAGAAACAAAGAGTATGAGTTTAATTACCACGCGTGCCCACCGCGGAGTGGCAATTTCAACGGGTTAAGGTTTTTGAACACCTCAGACACTCAGGTTTCCTCACGATGTTGTCCTTGACGATTACCGAGCATTATTGCTACAAATGAACATGACTTAGAAAACCAAGTCATTGTTACACGCCAGGATTCAAACCTACGACCACCCGATCGAGTAGCCGGCGTTCTACTGCTCCGCTACCACCACTTTATGTACAATCATTTTATACCTAGAATTTTTTTAGACATCTAAAAGATTTTTGAAGCCCAAGGCAATTTCAGTAATTTCAATATTAGAATATTCGATTATCCTAAACCTTCATTCAGATTTTGAGTCCATAAGGAGCGAGTCAACACACCTACCCAATTAATCAAAAACAAGTGGCTAATGAAAAGAAAAATAATTAAATTACGAAATGGTCCGTTAACGAAATTGAATTTAGAATGCGTCCGAAAAATAATCCGAGCGCTCGTTAGTACAGATTAGCTAAACGGGCAGTTAGTGTACTTTATTGGTGGTTCAAGGCTATTGGCAGTAATCGTATCTGTTACGTACGCATACGTAACATGCCGTGGCGTCATGCGTCGTGCATTCGCAAAAAAATTGGGTCGCGCGCCACGCTTCATGGGTTTGTTTGCTGAGTTTCTGCGCAGAAGTTGTATTTCATTTCATTTATTCAATGCTTTCATGAACAATTAAAAAATATACAGTTACTTAACTAATTGAACATGGACCCTGTAAGGGTATGGCAGATTTACATGTTGGCGTATAAAATTTTAAAGCATGCATGTACTAATATAACCTAAAAGAAAACAAAGAAAAGAAGGAGCCTTGGCACTATTAAGTCTAAATTAATTTCTAATATCTAAAAATTTTTAGCTTACGTGGTAATAACATCTATATTATCACCGTTGTAATATTACATTGCTAGTTGTCTGCGTATGACTAAGTCTACAAATGCTGTGTATACCTTTAATTGGCATAACCGCTAGCCCTAAGTCACATTTAGTATAAGCTATATCATGTTTGCGTGCTTGCTGTTGGTGTACCTAATGAATAAAATAAAAAATAAATAAAGAAAATTAACTTAAAGTAGATTTACCTAGTATTTGTGTATATACAGGTAATTATAAATCTTTATCACACGTATATTCATCTTTGGAGTAGTAGGACTTTTTGATAAACAGAGCTTTAAGTATTGCGTTCAAAGTTGTGTCGATATCGATCGATATCAACTCTTGTATATCCCCACTGCTGGGGCACGGTCTCTTCCTGCATCGCAGGAAGGTTAGGCCATACTCCACCACGGGGGCCAATTCCGGGTTAGTGGAGGATAGTAAGACAGCGACGGGCCTTACTGTCAGAAGTTATCAAGTGGCCCATAAGGCCTCTGACATGGCTTAAAGACTGCCAATACATGACATGATAAATTGAAGATTGTCCGGTAGATATTTATATCTTTCTTTTTTAAATCACTACGCAGCTTAACGTCGCGTAGGACGCCCTGTGACCACGTGGAGCGACGACATTGGCAAAGCGGTGGGCAGTGACTGGAAGAGGAGAGCCTAAGATCGGGCTCAGTGAGGCCTTATAGGCCTATGGCTCGGCCTATGTCCAGCAGTGGACTGACACCGGCTGATCATGATGTGATGATGATGAATTCATTACACGGTGCTAACTAGCGTCATCAATTTTTAGCCTCTAAATAGGTTTTTAAAGTCATCAATGAAATAAAAATCTTAACTACTTTTTTTACTTTACTTTATTACCACAAAAACACAAAACAAGAAATAAAATTTAAGAAAATACAAGTACAAAGGCGAACTTATCTCTGTGAGAGTTTTCTTCCTGCAAACCTTACAGGATTAATGATTAAGATTTATTATGTTTATGAAGTATTAATTTCGAAAAACAAGAATTTTTATGAACTAAAACTTTTGTAAGCACAACACATTGTAGACTTTTACTCCGGATCTACTTACGGGTGTTGTTATATCGGAAGAGTCCGACCAGGTTTCGCTCCGATTCGCAGAGCTTAATCATGGTGAGCAGAGACGGAGCTCGCGTCGTCGGTTGCTCGTCTCACACTGATCTGAATCGGAGCGAAACCTGGTCGGACTCTTCCGATATAACAACACCCGTAAGTAGATCCGGACTAAAAGTCTACAAGATTTTTTTTTTCTTCAACTCTGCTTTTTAAGAATAAATTTTTATAAATAAAAAAATAGAAATACAAAACACACGATACAGTTAACGAGGCTACATGATGATATTTTTCTAGATGATTTTTCTAATGTAAATAAATCATATGTTATATGATTTATTTGATATAACATGGAGCTAACTGTTTTTTTTTTGCCAAATACGGCCTATTTTTGTTTTATAGTATTTAAAAACCATCCCCGTTTCCCCTTAATCTGTTTATGCAAAAAACATAATTGAAAACTTATTATATTCTTCGCTAGGGAACGTCTTGAAGCCCCTTTGTAATAAAAGAGATGTTATGTTTTATAACCTATATAAAGTGCACTAATGCTGGTATTTATTTGCTATGGCATGACCTAAGCCAAATAGGGTAAGTAAATTTTTTTACTAATATAAATCAATTTATTGACGTTTATTTATTTAGTGACGGCCTCGGTGGCGCAGCGGTTTGGCACGCTGACTGCAAAACCGAAGGTCTTCGATCCCCGGCCGGGTCAATCTAGGAAACGAACTTTTCTAGTTTGTCCCGGGTCTTGGATGTTATATATGTATTTATTGTATTAAATCTATCGTTGAGTTAGCACCTATAACACAAGTCATTTAGTTGTACTTAGTATAGGGCTAACGAGATCTGTGTAATATGTCCATGAATATTTATTGTTCTAGTTCTGGATATCTCATGACGGCTGAAAAGTTTAGTAAAAAAATAATGCACAGACATATGAAGCTTACATTATCATGCACCAAAGTCTCATGTCACTTTTTAGATAGAGTCTTAAACTAACCTGGACTTAAAATGTAGCTTAATCTCTTGACGAACTTCGCCATCCGAGTGAGTGCAATCAGGACTGGGAACCCCACTAACTGTATGGGAATATCGACACCAGATTGACTTGATACCTCGGCACAGCCGTTCAACATAACTAACACTACCAACAGAGTCACCGGCATTGTCCTTAAATGCATTATTTCGATATTATTAAGTTGCGGTACAAGGTCAAACAGCTTATTTTGATCACTCAGATGTTTTAGTACAGTACAGATAATGTTCACATGAAAGCCGACAGGACACTGACTACGAAAGAGCGTGCATCAAAAATGTAATCACCCAGGCCAATGTCATTGGTAAAACCTACTCGCCTCACCTGTTATGCAAGAAAGCGCATAAACGCATGAGTAATGCGACGTGAAATCGATTAAATTGATTGCGATTGTAATAAGCGAACCCTTGGCTTTCACGTCACATAATCAGTTGTTAAACGGATACCCCAAAGATTAATCTTTGTGCCTGTTTCATTGAATTGCAAAATTCGAAGCCGAGGGGAAGACGGAAATGAGGTGCGTACCACATTATTTCCTGGTGCAATTAGACCTTACTTATTCGAGCGGCCATGGTCATTAATACTCGTGCTTAGAATACGTTCTATCGATTGATTCATTTC
The DNA here is from genome assembly GCA_934045075.1 of Yponomeuta sedellus. Taxonomy (NCBI): domain Eukaryota; kingdom Metazoa; phylum Arthropoda; class Insecta; order Lepidoptera; family Yponomeutidae; genus Yponomeuta; species Yponomeuta sedellus. The sequence continues at coordinate 10,791,360 of OW203739.1, read as the reverse complement.
CGAATCTTGGAGGTTAATTGATTTCAGCGTGCCTCCTAAACAAGAAACTGTATACACAGCTGCAAATATTGCTGAGCGTCCAAAGGCAGGCGTTTTCTAAACCAGACTTCTATTGGGCATTGGGTGTCACCTATGAAAGACATTAGACATAGACATACTATCTATAATATAAAAATGAATCGCTGAATGTTTTGGTAAGCGCAAATCTCGAGAGCGGCTGAACCGATTTCGCTAATTATTTTTTTAGAATATTCCTTGAAGTAAGAGGATGGTTCTTACGGAGGGAAAAATTAAAAAGAGTAAAGAATCGACTGTTAGGAGGTAAGAAGTTGGCTGGGTCAGCTAATCTATAATATACAAATGGTATCACTGAATGCGTTGGTAAGCGTTAATCTCGAGAGCAGCTAACCCGTTTTCGTTAATTCTTTTTTTAGAATATTCCTTTTAGTACGAGGATGGTTCTTACGGAGAGAAAAAAAAAAAGAATCGACTGCTTGGCGGTACGAAGTTCGCTGGGTCAGCTAGTATCTAATAAAAAGAAACATTCTTATGACTACCAAAATGACTGACTATGAATCAAACGATTCAGTCAATGGCTGTCAAACCAGTTGGAGCCTCAGACTTTTCAAATCACTCCACGCGAGAGCAAAAGGAAGTCAAATATGCTGCCGACCGGTTACGGTGAAGAAGAGGGTCCCTAATCTTAACGCATACATACAGTTAATTTAAACTACGGGAGGTTAATTTAACAAGCGATACACGAAGCAGAGGCCACTCTACTTGCTCTGAACAAGACAACGGCGAGGATACAGTCCGGCCCCTCGCCACGGCCGGTCTTCCCGACAGCACTGGACTCCCCGGTCTACCATCAACTCTGCGCGTATTTATACAAACTACGGGCAAAACTTTGCTACCGAGATGTAGGATCTCGACGCTGATTGGTGGTCTTGACCAGCAATTTGGCTTCGTGCCGTTCCGCTCGGTGCACCAGCAAAAAGTGCCATTACGCGTGAGGCGTAGCCGCTACAATAGCGGTGGTTTTTTTCTGGAGCCGAAATCGTATAAGAACTTAGACTCATATACAGACGGATGTATATGTATCCTAGCGTACATGACAGTTAGTTTTATTATCAATAAAATATACATCAATTAAATGACGGCCTGGATTGTCGAAGACAGCAGTATCCGTTTTCTCGATACGAATTTAAACATCTTGCCTTACATTTAACAAGATGTACTTTTTGTTTTCCTATTTTTTACAAGCTCTAAAGTTTCAATAAGTATAATGTTATATCTTATTTAAGCTACAATGTCGATACGGTCATTGTATAGTCTGTCAAACTTTAGAACATACCTCGGCTACTATCGGATAGAATCGAATATATTCGTGTAATAGAAATATTGAAACTAATATGACACTTAATTTCGAAATTGGAACTAATATGACACTTACTTTCGAAATCAGAACTCGATCATCAGTACGAAAACCGGCGAACAATTGAGAAAACCGAAGCCTACTCTAGAGCCCGACGTATATTCTAAAAGCTAACAGACTATAACCGACTTCATTGTTTAATTGTGGCGCAATTTGGAACATAATAACGGGATTAGAGAGGCTGGACAAAATTGTTGCAAGCTCACATGAACTTCGAGTCACTACATTAGTCAGCTCTGGGGACTAATAATGCGCATCCAAATATTGAGTGATTCCAATCTTCTAACTGTTAAATCCCGTACTCATTAGGCAGTTGGATCGCTTGAAATCGTTCAGGATATAGTGCGCGTAATAAAGGAGCAGAAGTAAATGGAGTCTTAACGCAATATAAGAGACCATCAATAGGTACAGTACCTTCAATAAATATGAATGAAGTGGGTACCTATGATTTAATCAGGTCATGAGATCATAATCATAAGCTGGCGTGGAAGTGGAAGTGTAAGGGTTAAATGGAAGGGTTCTTGCGTAAGTAATGAAAATATATTATTATATGACTTGGAGAACACTGGGTTTATTTTAAAACTGATCAGAATAAACAGGAAATTGGTAATTTAAAGGTAAAAATGGTCAGACATGGTGTTTCGTCAAAAGTAGGTAACAATTGAAAATCGAAGAATGGATGACGTTATTTTAGGTTTTTGTATAAATATGAGAAGACATAATGATGGAATATTTTTAGTTGTATATGCTTGCTGTATATACTTGTGGAATACAATAAATCATTGAGTATTGAGAAAACATAAAAAACCCATGCCAGGACTCGAACCCGCGACCTCTGAAGAGGTTCGGAATTTCACTGATGCCGGTGAGTCGCCCATTAGGTCTGTTGGGACAGCGCTGGCACGGTTAGCAGCTAAGTTTTTTTGAAATGGAAATTGGTTTATTGATACTAAAATTAATTCACATTCAATTGTTTTTGTAACATAAGTTATATTTATAGTATAACATAATTGTAATTCCTGTTGTGCAATAAAGTATATTCATTTCATTATTTTTCTTGTAATAATCCAATAAATAGTTCATACATTTAAATATAGTGACATTACGGTTGGATAGACTCTGAAGCCTGTGGTAGATAAAATCTGTTATACAATCTCTCTCTCACGGATCTCTTCCACGTCTGGGACGGTCTTCCGGGTCGACATGAGCCTCGAGCGGGTTTCCAGTAGAGAATCTACTGATCACCTGCGGAATGTGGTGATCGGGTCTTCGAAAGGTGTTTGTTTCCCAGCCAACGCCATTTGCGTTCCCTGATAACATAACATAACATTACATTCAAGCACATACATACATGGCCCCACACTAGGATATCCTGTGTCGTGGACACCAGAAACGACGATAAAACAAACATGTAAACGTCCAAGACCTGGGGATTTTTTATCCCTAGCCGGGGTTTAAACCCGGGACCACCTGCATGGTAGGGTTGCGCTACCGCTGCGTCACAGAGGCCGTCCATGATTTTTGGGCTAAGGGTTTTTGTTTTGCAATATGCGACACGGATTTCGACTCTGAAGTGGAAGTGGGCGGGACACTTGGCCAGGCGGAGTGATGGCAGATGGATGAAGCCAGTGACAGAGTGGCGGCCGTGGGAGAGGGAACAGCCGATGGGCAGCCCAGCAGCCAGATGATCAGATGACTTATGCAAAGTAGCCGGCAAACAGTGGATGAGACTAGCGCGAGACCGTTCTGGTTATCGTTTCCACGATAACTAGAACGGTCTCGTGGTAGGCTTTACCTGATGATGATGATGAATATGCCACAGTTCTGCATTTGAGATGGAAAATCCATCAACCATCAACAGTTTTGCAGTCTAGTTATTTTTAGACCGTCGGTCGTCATAAACAACCTAATGAAATTGCTGCATAGAGAGCGACCTTTTACCCAGATTGGTCCGACTGAAGCCTTATCAAAACAGGGGCAGCGAGGCTTGTTTGCTTATAAGAGTATTTTTTACATAAAATACGGGAAAGGCTCCACCTTTTTTCCCTTCCACCTGATTTCACGTTTTCCACGTACGCTTCCCTTATCAGTACCTGACGTAACTCGATTCACTTAAAATTCTCAGCGTGTTTTGCCGGTGAAATCTTTGCAAATTTTCAAAGTGTATTCGCCTTGTTTGATGAAGCTTATGTACGCCCTCATTGCTTCTTAATTCCTCTCATTCAAGAGTCTTACGTAGACGGCGCATGAATTAATCATAGGTTGTGCGTAAGACGTCAGCTAAGGTTTTACACAGATATTAAACGTGTTGATCAATGAATTGTAGACCTTATAGATTAAGCATTAAGGCATAATAATTAGGGCATTGTTGACAATTTTCAGTTAATCGGAAATGGTACGACGTAATGTTTTCTGACACATGGAAATTACTACGAATTCGTATTTTGATTATGTTTAATTTTATGCATAATAAAAAACTTTATTTTATGTAGCCTATATTCTTTCCTATATACTTTCGAAGCGCTCGTGGCCTAGGCGAACCAAGTGATTGGAATCAATCAGTCGAGTTAAGCAACAACAGGCGCGGTTAGGTGCAGGATAGGTGACCGTCCTGTGACTACCGCTAGTGGCAATTTTTCCTATCGCTTTCGTGCTTTGCAAGGCACGTTAAGCCGTTGGTGCCGGCTGTCACGAAATGACAAGTCATGTCAGAGGCCTTATGGGCGGCTTGATAACTTCTGACAGTAACCGCCACTGACTTACATTCCTCCACCAATCCGGACTTGGCCCCCGTGGTGGAGTACGGCCTAACCTTCCTACGATGCAGGAAGAGACCCGTGCCCCAGCAGTGGGGACATACAAGGGTTGTTAACGTAACGCTAACGTAATATATTTTCCACTGTACACACAGGCTTTCTCTCAAAGAGAGAGAGAGAGAGAGTACGGGCTTCAGAAGTTATCAAGCCGCCCATAAGGCCTATGACGTGTCTAAATGACTGCCAATCCATGACAGCCGGCACCAAGCCGGCTTAGTATGTGCAATTCAATTCAGTTCAGTTCAGTTCAAGTTAGTTCAGTTCAGTTCAGTTCAGTTCAGTTCAGTTCAGTTCAGTTCAGTTCAGTTCAGTTCAGTTCAGTTCAGTTCAGTTCAGTTCAGTTCAGTTCAGTTCAGTTCAGTTCAGTTCAGTTCAGTTCAGTTCAGTTCAGTTCAATTCAATTCAATTTATTTCAACGTAAAAAATTTACATTCTGTTTGCTGAATGTCAAAGTACAATGTAACATGAAAGTGAAAGTCTCGCTTTACTAGACTTTCACTTTCATGACGTCGTCTGTGCTTTACTAATGTCTCGATTGCCTCTCAACGAGGACGTATTAGTCCACTCATGCCGCTTTTATGGCGAAACACTACACTGTTTTCCATCTCCCAAAGGCGAAAATAACAAAATAAATTAGCTAACCACGTGTTATACATATTTGTGTGGGAAAAACATTTCCGTGGATTACGTATTATGTCGGAATATTCTCCATTACGCCATGAATAAAATAATATCTACTGCGGAGTGCGATGATACCGAAGCCGGATAATATTGTTACATGTGTCTCGGAGGAAATCTCACATTTTTCGTGGCCTCTATACATTGCAGCCCGCCCACACTTTGGACACGTATGTCCATTATTCTCTATTATATCAAATTTTCCTGAGTGCAAGCAATCAACTCCTTAGATGGGTAGGATGCAATTTATTGGCAGAGAGATAACTTCTACATAGTAAGGAAGCAGTCACATAGAAGGGACGCGAAAAAGTGGCGCAAAAAATTTTAGCTAAATAATACTAATAATAATTTATTTAACGGCGCAATACTAGAAACACAATATAAACATCAAACAACAACAAACATAAAGCTCCGATATTACAAGTTTACAAAACGACACAACCAACAGCACACATTTGACAAATAAATGGATTTCTTACTTACTTACTTACTTACTTACTTACTTAGTTACTTACTTACTTACTTACTTACTTACTTACTTACTTACTTACTTACTTACTTACTTACTTACTTACTTACTTACTTACTTACTTACTTACTTACTTACTTACTTACTTACTTACTTACTTACTTACTTACTTACTTACTTACTTACTTACTTACTTACTTACTTACTTACTTACTTACTTACTTACTTACTTACTTACTTACTTACTTACTTACTTACTTACTTACTTACTTACTTACTTACTTACTTACTTACTTACTTACTTACTTACTTACTTACTTACTTACTTACTTACTTACTTACTTACTTACTTACTTACTTACTTACTTACTTACTTACTTACTTACTTACTTACTTACTTACTTACTTACTTACTTACTTACTTACTTACTTACTTACTTACTTACTTACTTACTTACTTACTTACTTACTTACTTACTTACTTACTTACTTACTTACTTACTTACTTACTTACTTACTTACTTACTTACTTACTTACTTACTTACTTACTTACTTACTTACTTACTTACTTACTTACTTACTTACTTACTTACTTACTTACTTACTTACTTACTTACTTACTTACTTACTTACTTACTTACTTACTTACTTACTTACTTACTTACTTACTTACTTACTTACTTACTTACTTACTTACTTACTTACTTACTTACTTACTTACTTACTTACTTACTTACTTACTTACTTATACATTAATTTAAAATAAACAAAAAACGAGCATCATCTAATACATGTCGATCGACCCATGTATGTACATGGGCACCATGGATAGGGCCAATGTCCGGGTTGGTGGAGGACTGTAAGACAGTGGCAGGTCTTACTGTCAGAAGTCATCAAGAAGTGTCACTGTCAGAAGACATAAGGCCTTTGACATGGCTTGTCAGTTCGTGACAGCCGGCACCAACGCTCAACGTGCCTTGCGAAGCACGGAAGCGCTCGGAAAAATGTCACTAGCGGTAGTCACGGGACGGTCACCCATCCCGCACTTGACCACGCCTGTTGTTCACTCGGTTCGACTAGACCACAAGCGCTTCGTTCGACTAGGCCACTAGAGCTTCTAAATTACCCCTATTTATATACATTGTCACACTCGGTATTAAGTATTGAGCCTCTAAAATGGTCTCGACTCAGCATGTGTCATAGGAATGCCGAGGTACCACTACAACGCTGATATTCTGTCGCGACCATTTTCATACAAAATGCTCTGAAGGGTCAGGTCGCTGCCCATACAGGAGACGAGCAAGGGCGCAACTTTTATGCAATGTCTCGTCTTTTCTGCACCCCCAGCCCACGTCCCTTTTGTATGGCCCCTGGTTTAAGTTTTTTAGGGTTCGTCCTAAATGGCGGCAGAAAGACACTAGCCGCAGCCTTAATGAACAGTGTAGCGACAAGGTAATAACTAATGAATAATGAAATGAAATAAAAGGGTTTTATTTAAAGTAGCGCAGAGACTGCGGCTTAATGAACGTTACAAGTCTAACTAGGTGTCCATTTCAAAAGTAGATAATTTTGCTGAAAAAATGCGCGAAAAACGCCAAAAAATGTATGTAGGTACTATTTTTTATTTCTTATTACACATTTTTCGCGCGGGGTTTTCTCTACTACAACTACGATCTAAAGTCAGCTCCTTTTATTGTACATTTATATTCAGCAAATAGAATGTAAATTCTTCGTCTGTATCAAAATTTTAATTTCTTAAATCTATGATTTTCGTACCTATCGCGAAGATTTTCCTGCGCTACATTTCCGCTGAAGGTACTTAACTATATAATATGTAATATTCTACATTACTGTCAACCCGGACTTGGCCCGCCTGGTGGAGTATCGTTTAACATTCCTGCGATGCAGGAAGAGACCTGTGCCCTAGCAGTGAAGACATACCAATTAATATCAAATGTCATATCCCTGTTGATAAGTATCCCACGAGCTACCGATTGAGAAGCGGAGCAGTAGAAAGCCTACCGCTCCGTTACCACCGCTCTAGGACGAAACGTAATAAAACTTAAACTATAGCTCGAGCGACTTATGTTCAGCGCCGGCCAACTCAATTGATTTTTTTAATTGTATACGCACATCGGACTACAGACTCATATAGCATATTAGAAATCATTTTTTCTTTACTTTAACTCACGGTACTTAATACTACTTCAATTTTGTATTCACGGTGTAGAGCCTATTGACATACAATAATTCCTTTATACTCTTTTTTTTTAATGCACTAACCCGTGCTAAGGACAATTTAAAAACCTATTTAGAGGCTAAAATACGTAAAGTACAGAGAATATTGTAAAGAGGTTCGAAATTTCACTGATGCCGGTGAGTCGCCCATTAGCTCAGTTGGAAAGAGCGCGGACACGGATAGCCAGAGGTCGCGGGTTCGTATCCCGGCATGGGTGGAATTTTAGGTTTTGAAATAATACCTTTGCTAATCCATCATTAATATTACTGCCGTTTTTCACAATGAAAAGCAAATTTCTTCGAAATATTGCTAACGTTTTCAAAATCACCCCGTAGGTTGATATTCCTCCGTTTTGCTTGATCCAAAATTTTGGATGATTCTAACCTTACTATTTGAATATTCGGATATTGCGATTATTTGCTTTCTGACTAGACTTTTCATTAAGGTACTTATCACGTTTGCTAATGCAAACGTGATAAGTACCTTCGCTAATGCGAAGGAAATTAGGAAAGGCGTGTTTTATTGAGTTCTTACTTGAAATAAAGATGTGTTTGTTCCGTTACGATACGTTAGAATAGGAAAACTATTCGAATAAAACAAATATTTTAATACCAGACCTAGCAATACACCATTTCTACAACGTTAAGTGTTAACAATAACTTTTACGCATTAGAATCTAAGATAGAGTCATATAGATAAGATAACTGCATCGTTGGCTTAGCGGTATTATGTCTGATTACCGTACCATGGATCATGAGTTCTATTCTCACTAGAGAGCACCGGATAATTATACAAATTGCCTCACTTTAGGTGTATGTAAGTCAGTGTTTCTAATGTTCTTACCTAGATACCTGGTTACCACAGAGTATCCTAATTTGGTACTAAAACAAGTGGTTGTGTTTTGCGGAAGTAATTATTATTATTAACTAATTGACGTCGAAAAGAGCCGGAGCCGAGTCCGTATAAGTAGGCATGAGAGTACCTCTTACCCACTGGGGTGTTCCTAATATGCTAGGATTACGCTAATGAGCAACTCCCAAAACTAACAACTTATTGTTTACACTTGCCAACATTATGGTATTTATTTAGCGCCTAAGTATAAACAGACACAGGCTCCCTAATTATTTTATAAGTAACGTTTATAGTTAAACGCAACAAATAAATTGCTATAAAAGGAAGCATTTTTGAGCACATTTTGTGGGCGAGCTGATGTAAAAGATGGTCAAGTGTGAGTCGTACTCACGCACCGGGGCTTCCGTACCAGTAACGCCATCTCGCGCCCGGTGGTCGAACTAATATTAATTTAAATTGATCGTGCACATATTGCCATTTTCTGATATGAGAATTTCGCAAAGTAAGAAGAGCGTGAAATAGTATTACTTAAGTATTAACTTAGTGAAATTCTCAATTCTCAAAAAAACCCCCAGTTCTTGGATGCATGTTTGTGATGTCATTGTTTCTGGTTCCCACGACACAGGGTTTCCTATTGTGGGGCCAGAAGCAATGTATGTGCAGAAAGTCGCGCCAAGTAGTTTGATGTCTGTATTTTTACGAAACAAAAAACTGGCGAAAAACGCGTTTGTTGTATGGAGACGTCCCTAATATATTTTTTTTCTTATTTAATCAGCCATAATAAAATAGATTCAGTGAAAATGTCAACTCACTACCTATTATAGTTTCAACGATAGAGCTCTTTAAATGTCGGACGGACAGATAGACAGACAAACGCACACACAGACAGCGGAGGCAGAATAATAGGGTCCCGTTTGGTACCGTTTGCGTACGGAACCCTAAAAAAGTTATAAGTAACTTTGACAGGTACTGCATGACTATTATGCAGTCGAAATCAATAATAAACTTTGATGATTTTGTGAAATAAAAGACCTAACTGACAACGACACAGACATCACATCACTGGTCTGTTAGGTGTCAAATATTATCGTGTTAATAAAAACTTAATCTCAAACAGTTAGCAGCAGGTCAACATTACCACTTTAGCTTGCAAAATCGCCCGTAACGTAACCGATTAGAATGCACGCTGGTGACGGTTATTAAGCTGTCGACTGTTCGAAGACACGTTTCAGCATTAAAATTCTTACAATGGCACAGACAATTTATACGTCACAAAACCTTTCCTACAACCTTCAGTATATTTGGTTTGCATAGCGGGTCGTTCATTGAGTTTAAAAGCTCACTGCAGATAGCAGATCTACGGCTCTACATTTACATTTTAATTGAACGTACTCCACGGATTCGTTATTTCCCTGAATTTGATAATTGAGCCGCTTTGGTGTAAATTTTAAAAGCTTTCCTTAATTAATTAGCGTTGAGAATTACTATTGGAAAAATTAAACCCTGCGGCCACGTGGTTCGACAACATTGTCTGACATGTCGTGCGACGAGAAATTTGGATTCCTTGCTACCCGACATGTTGGACTATTAGGATTTTTCATTCCTATTTTTATATTTAAAATTCTACTTGTTTCGATCGGCGAACAACAAGGATTTCTAAAATTCTTCTTGGTTCGTCCTAAGAACTACGAGAATCATTAAATTTCAGGTGATTCGACCCGGCCGATCGAAACAAGTAGAATTTTAAATATCCTCTTGGTCAGATGGTTGAACTAAGTGAAATGAAAAATTCTCTTAGTCCGATATATCGGACAGCAAGAAATCAATTGCTGTCCAATAAAATTCTCCATCCCTATTTAATTTCGTCTGAAATTAAATAGGGATGGGGAATTTTGCCTCAAATTTAATAAATTAACATGAACTAGTAAACTAACAATCTATGTATAACAAAGTCTATGATTATAAATTTCCCCATACACTATTTTACCGCAAAGGTACGTAATGACCGACAAACTTACTAATACACATTTGTCAAACAACAACGGCTTTAATTGCCGGTGAACAGGCGCCATAATCACTGAAACGTCAACTTTGCCGGCTATTATGGCCACGCACGCGACAAAACCTTCAAGTTTCCGTTTTCATACGGGGGCTTTATAGCATTTGTTGGCGAATCTATTCGAAAAGCGCCCGTGTTGTTTATCGAACAAGGATCAAAATAGCACAGTAGGAACCGAAGCACGCAAGGAAGCCGTCAAGTCGGTGTTTTTCACAGTTTTCAGCGCGAGCTTTGTGCCAGTACACGGCTAGACACGACACAGGGCGCGCGTCCGCGCCTCTGACGTCAAAACATCGCAACTTTATAGAAAACCTACACACATTCTGAACTAAAACGATGACTTGAGTAACTCGTTGAATCGTGAAACAAGTGTTAATACTCATAGGTAAGTAAATTATTGTGTGTCAACGTTGTGCTGAAAGAGAGGTTAACTAAGTAAAGTGCTTGCAAAGGTTATACTAAGTGTGGTGGAAAGTAAAGAGGTAGTTCGGACATCGAACGGGTGCCTAATCCCCAATCTAAAGTTTCGGTAAGTCACGCTTGAAATCTAATCTAGAGTCCAGGCTATAAGGTGTACTTTAAGTAAATTGGAGATTAGATCAGTAATTAGTTTGCATGCTGCAGTAAACGTAAGACATGGTGGGTTTTCCCTTTGTAAAAGTACGCTAGTTCAGTCGTTTTTACGCTTGGCGTAAGGTTTAAAATTGAATGGTGTAGAGCGTTCAAACTTATGCCTCGCTGTTATTTCTGCTTTTTTACTTCAGACACACATTTCGATAGTACATTATGATCATTTTGATGGGCTTATAAAAATAAGTTCCCTTTTTGGTTTTGTTAAAGTTTAGTAACAGAAAGTACTAGTGTGCAATTCTTTTTCTCTTTCGGTCGGTCTTTTGTAAAAGTGCTATGTAACATCTCTGTCAAAACTATTAAGAACGAGACTGTTGAGATCCTAAGTTAAACCAAGCATTCGGTTTATGTGGGGCTTTATTGTAAGGGATCGAACATTTTCCTTTATATTGATAACTCGTACATACATACATACATACATACATACATACATACATACATACATACATACATACATACATACATACATACATACATACATACATACATACATACATACATACATACATACATACATACATACATACATACATACATACATACATACATACATACATACACTTGTACTTCCAATCCTTGGTTGCACCTCTAGTACTTTACGACTCCATATTTCATCCTCTCTGCGGCAAACAGGACCTCCTCGTCTCTGTTTCAGAGTAGCGACTCTGCTTGCAATGTCGGTTACATTAATTTGCCTCCTGTTCTCGGTGGTCCCCATGCGATCTTTGATGGAGATGGATATGTAAGTTTAATTTCATTTCTCCGATGACGTTGGGTGCGAAAATCAGTTCTTCGATTTCATCGTCCTTTGAGCCTCCTCGAACTTACTGAGCTCGTACGTCTGGCGCACTCTGGGCAACAATCAGCGAATCCCTTACGGTGATTGGCAAATCCTTTCACCACGATAGCTTGCCATCGACACGCTAAGAAGAAGATCGTCATTTGAATTCTCCAATTACCATATTCCTTCGTCGTTGGACCCAAAATAGTTAGAAGGAATAGGGGAGGATCAGTCAGTGAAGAGGGTATTCCTGGAGCCGCTTAGCGGCGAAAGACCGGTTGACCGCTCAATATATCGTAGTATGAAGTAAAGTCGTCGTCGTCAGGCTATACTAGTTCACTGCTGGACATAGCCCTCTCCTAATCTCCTATCAGCTTGACGCATCCAGCATCTGCCTGCAGTTTTTCGCAGATCGTCATCCCACCTAGCCGGAGGGCGTCCTACACTACGTTTGCCGAGTCGGGGTCTCCACTCAAGGACACGTTTACTCCAACGGTAAAGTATATAAAGTAAAGATTTATTCTATATAATAAGAAGTATTATTACAATATAACATAACATTACATAACATAACATTACATAACATAACATAACATTACATAACATAACATTACATAACATAACATTTACATACAGTCACATACATTGCAATACAATATAAGGATACATTTTCGAAGTTACAAGTGGCTGAGTACCTGCGTGATTTCCAACCAGTTGACTGGCAGGACAGAGACAAGAAGCCATTTCTTATACTAAGACACTCTTCGGGTCGCTGAGCCAGCGGATGAGGTGTTTCTAATTGAGAAATATTATTTTCAATAATTTCGCGAACTAATCAGTACCGTATCTTTGTCTATCATAATAATGACCACGAACACGCGGCACGCACTTGGAAATTGATCTTATTTATAAAAAAACAAACTAGTACTTGTCGATAATGTCGATAGCACCTTGTCCCAAAATGCTTGGTTTATACAAGTAGACCAAAATGTTGGCAAAAGTAATTTTACTCATCTTTCTACATTACAATCAATAAAACCATTAAAATCGACAAAAGTGGCAAAAGTAAATGCAGGCTTACAAAAAAACATTGTCTTTCAAATTAACAGGTTTGTGATGGAAAAGACTTTATTGTACTACATCACAAAAGTATTTCTATGTTTATCACTCTTACAAACGTAAATAAATAAATAATCTGACATAAATATCACAACTACATTGCAGGACTAGTACTTGAATGGAATATATGAAGTCACTACAGTGTTGAAATTTTTAGCAATAGAAGTCTCGCTAAGTTTATTTTTCTCTTTAAACAAGGTATTATTCTATTTTTATTTTTAATGCACTAACCCGTGCTAAGGAACAAATTTAAAAACCTATTTAGAGGCTAAAAATTTAGGTATTATAAAAAGGTATTATTATTATTAAACAAGGTATTATAATTTCATAAAAAGGTAATTTCTTACATAAATGTTTTACGCAATAGCTGTTATAGGTAGGTGCTATCATGTACGAATTTTCTCACACAAGCTGTGCTGAGCTATTTACTTTGCAGAGAAATGTATCACAGTTTAAAACAGTTTCATAAGAAATTGTCACGCACAGACAAACAAAATAACCTTCCCTGCTACTTATATAAATATTCCACTGAAAGGTTAAGTTATCAATTTCTCTTGAAATTGCTTCGGAGATGGTTCTATTGTTAGGCTTCTAAAGGCTTTGCAAGTCGCTGAAACATTGTACCATTGTTTTGTTAGCCGAGGATCTTAACAAGGCGGTAGGCGGTGGCTGTCCCAGTGTACTTAGTAATTAAGGCTGTTCCACCAGGCTTCCGTCGACATGCCTGCCCTGCCCATGGCATCTTAAACAAACAATATAGAACAATCAATAACTGTACTGTATTGCATATTAAGTCTTATTTATTTATTTTTTATTTTATTTAAATAGGAGAATTTTAAAAACCTATTTAGAGGCTAAAAATGGCTAAAAACCTAACTGCAAAGTAGGTACTCTGGGCTGCAAGTAATACAAATTACTTTAGCCAGATGTCGCTGCCTGTACGTAATACAGAGAATATTGTAAAGAGGTTCGAAATTTCACTGATGCCGGTGAGTCGCCCATTGGCTCAGTTGGAAAGAGCGCTGGCACGGACAGCCAGAGGTCGCGGGTTCGAATCCCGGCATGGGTGGAATTTTTAGCCTCTAAATTGGTTTTTAAAATAGTCCTTAGCACGGGTTAGTGCATTAAAAATAATATAATTAAATAGGAGAACCAACAGGCGACGCAACAATACAGTTAACAATACAGAGAAAAAACACACAAATAACACGGTAATTTCTCACCAACTTATAAGTTGTCGCATCATGCATGTAAAACTCAACAAACTGTTATGAACATTAATCTAATTTGAAGATATAAAATATAGAGATTAATAAAGAATATTTAATCTAAAAAAAAATTACACATTTATTAAAGATAATAATATATTCGTTATCAACCCTTGTATGTCCCCACTGCTGGGGCACGGGTCTCTTCCTGCATCGCAGGAAGGTTAGGCCATACTCCACCACGGGGGCCAAGTCCGGTTGGTGGAGGATTGTAAGGCAGTGGCGGGCCTTACTGTCAGAAGTTATCAAGCCGCCCATAAGGCCTCTATGGCTTAACGACTGCCATTATAGGACAGCCGGCACCAACGGCTTTACGTGCCTTGCGAAGCACGGAAGCTCTCGGAAAAATGCCACTAGCGGTAGTCACGGGACTCTCACCCATCCCGTACCTGACCGCGCCTGTTGTTGCTTAACTAAGTGATTGATTCCAATCACTCGCTTAGGCCACGAGCGCTTCAATAATATATTAAACGGGTCTAATCGCGATTATTTATTAGGTAAAACGTAATCACAACGTTATGTTTCGGTAAAGTAAAGTTTCGGCAACGTTACCGTTGCTGTGGTCACGGGTAGACTGAATAATCGCGAAGACCCGTTTAATGTATAACTATGTATGAGTATGGCGATTCATGAAGAAATCATCATGATGAATAATCGCTGACTAAAACATTTTTCAATCCGTGTTAAACCTTTATCTGAGGACAATCATAAACAGGAATAACACCGTCTCAAGAGTGTACGAGAGTGTTTTTATAAATAAGACCGTGTATCTTTATATTGCTTTATGTATCTTTATCATATTTTTAACCGAATTAACATGAATACATTAGAATAAAACTTTGTACACATGTAAATAGGCCATAGGTATCATGAAATAATATAAAGGCTACATTTCGTCTGAAAGCCATATGAATTTAGTCGCGGGCACATGTAGTTTTCAATTATTTTTTAAGGGCAATTGAAACAAACGAAGTATTGACGACCTCTGTGGCGTAACGGTAGCGCGTCTGTCTACCATGCAAGAGGTCCCGGGTTCGAATCCCGGCTGGGAACAAAAAAAAACCCAGGGCTTGGATGTTTACATGTTTGTGCTGTCGTTGTTTCTGGTTCCCACGACACAGGGTATCCTAGTGTGGGGCCAGAAGCAATGTATGTGCCAGTATGTAAATGTTATGCTATGTTATTCTGCCGACCCCAAAACGTTAATACTTTCAATTTAGTCTTTCAGGTCAACCTACTCTATCAGACCCAACAGATACAGAGAGAGGTTATTTGAAACCATTAAGGCCCTTCAATGGGACAAAATGGTCGCCATCACAAAAAACGATACGAACCTATCGATACGTTCATTGTGTGTTAAAATAACATTGGCTTTTTTGATCGCTTTCAGTCTTTTAATAATTATGAAGCTTATTCTGAAGTGCTAAAGACTATTGTAGTATCTATGTTTTCTACCACATAAAACCGGTTTCTTGATTTAAAAATTTAATAATTATTTCCGTTTTTTATCAGACTAGTTAAATAATAAAGTCGCCTAACGTTGAAAGGGGACAGTTCCTGTTGATTCAATCCATTAAATATTACTTTTAAGAAGTTGATAGGTTTTGCTAGGCTTGATAGATCTAATACGTTTGATAGTAAAGAAGATGAAACTAATCAATACTTTACCACATTTTACAGAAAACTGGTCAGGTATGACCAGTTTTCTGTAAAATGTGGTTTACAAATCTTTCAAGTACGGAGATTGTTATTGTTAGGGTCCACTAACCTAACCGATATCTAAGGGTCAAGAATGTTCTAGATAAGCCGTAAGATCATGGATCCAAAAATCACGGGATTCAAAGAAAATTCTTAGTCAAGACTTAAAACCATTTAATAAAAAAAAAAATTAAAAAAAAAATTATCTTTGAATAAACCATACTCAAACCGAAGCTAAAGAAAATTGTTATCTAACTTACGTATTATATTTATTTTCTGTGAATTCATAGTCTACTCCTACTACGAGTAATACGTGATCACGGATGTACGTGATAAGTACCTACGTATACCTCTTATTTAATCTGTATAAATGATGAATACATACACGCGTATACAAAACAGCACTACGTAACCAAAGAGTAAACACACACAAGACAGTAGCACACATAAATCATAGAGATATAGCAGCTCGACAAAATATTATGTCTAAGCTAACAAAATTGTTATCTAACTTACGTATTATATTTTCTGTGAATTCATAGTCTACTCCTGCTACGAGTAATACGTGATAAGTACGTGTACCTCTTATTTAGTCTGTGTAAATGATGAAAACATACACGGGTATACAAATCACCACTATCTAAAAACCTATTTAGAGGTTGAAAATTCCACCCATGCCGGGACTCGGGTTGCTGCCTGTACGTAATACAGAGAGTATTGTAAAGAGGTTCGGTTCGAGTCCCGGCAAGGGTGGAATTTTTAGCCTCTAAATAAGATTTTAAAATTGTCCTTAGCAGAGGTTAGTGCATTAAAAAAAATATCACCAATATCTAACCAAAGAGTAAACACAGACAAGACAGTAGCATACATGAATAATAGACATGTAGCAGCTCGACAAAATATTATGCCGTTTGATCGATGGATAGGCAACGTAGCGAGTAGAGGCCGTCTAGGTGGTCGATATTGATTACCACGAGGCTGTTACCGATGCCGTTTGCCTATCGACTGTCGCTGTGAGGCCGCATTACTAAACCACCCCTAATGCTGCGGTCAATAGACGAATGCGAGCGCTATTTTGTGATATTAGTGCGCAATCAGACACGGTTTAGATGTAATGCGTTTTGTTATATCGGAGCGATGGGTATGATAGCGCTGTGCGTAGGCCATTTGTTAAAAGAGAACGATTGATTTGCCAACGAACTGCCACATAGTTTTGCGAATCTTCTATGATATAAAAATGAATCGCTGAAATCTCGAGAGCCGATGAACCGATTTCGCTATTTTTTTATTAGGATATTCTTTGAAGTACGAGGATGGTTCTTACGGAGAGAAAAAAAAATAATTAAAGAATCGACTGGTAATTGAATCATGGTGAATGTAAGAATCGGCGGTACGAAGTTCGCTGGGTCAGCTAGTAATTTATACAATTTAGAACTCTGCGATAAAAGCGTAGATCAATAAATAAAAAAATGCATCACATTCAAGAGGTTCGTGGGTACAGGCCACAGCACATGAGCGTTTACATTCGTAAACTCTAATCGTATCACGGCACAGGACGGGTCTCTTCTTGCATCGCAGGAAAGTTGGGCCATACTCCACCACGGGTGCAAAACCTGGGTTGGTGGAGGCTTGTAAGACAGTGGCGGGCCTTACTGCCACAAGTTATCAAGCTGCCCATGAGGCCTCTGACGAGGCTTAACGACTGCTATTACATGACAGCCGGTACCAACCGCTTAGAGTGCCTTGAGAAGCACGGAAACGGTCGGAAAAATGCCACCAATGGTAGTCACGGGACGGTCGTCCATCATGCACCTGACCACGCCTGTTGTTGCTTAACTTAAGTGACTAAGGCTTGCTGTCTTCAAATCCTCCACCAACCCGGACTTGGTCCCTATTATGAAATATGGCCTAACCTTGTTGCGATGCAGGAAGAGGCCCGTGCGCCAGCAGTCGGGTTGGTACAAGGATAAATATCAAATCAGTCTAACAGCCATGGAATGACTGGCCCATTAAGACAACTTCGATGTAAGTATCCACGTCCGGCAAAGCATAGAGCGCAGTCTCATCAAATTCCTTAGGTTCTTTGCCTTAATTTTGTAACCAAAAAGTTAAAAATAAACTTTACGTCTTCATTACCAGTATAATCCAGTATAATGTTAATAGAACGAAACATAAATTTCCCAGAATTGCTTTTTATTTCGTGGCTCTCAGACGAAGTTTTCTTTTCCCGTGAAAAACTTTCCTAATTCTGTATAATTAAATGAGCATCTCGTTTATGAAGGTACCCTCGTACTTTAGTTACTTTTATTAATTCTGACGGTACGCCACATACACCTAAGTACCTATAACCATAAGATTTTGAAAACAAAATAATAAGAACTGTAACCGTTTGTTTCTGAATGGATAATATAACTGAATGCAGTAAGTATAATATTAGTCTCCTCAGATTTCTCTCCAAGTAACGAAATGGAGGCAGATACTTAAGTAATTACTTAATAAAATTCTCTCGATAAAGATAATGTCAACAGCTCGTTCCACGCAAAAAATATCGCAGCTGCCAATTACACCTGTTAGCTTAACATTAATCACCTCAGTACATTATAAAGAATAATTTATATCTATTGAGATTGAGGAAGTAGAATTATATATTTTTTTAATGCACTTTCCTCTGCAAAGGAAAATTTTAAAAACCTATTTAGAGGCTAAAAACTACACCCATGTCGGGACTCGATCCCGCGGCTATTCTCTGGCTATCCGTGCCACCGCTCTCCCAACTGAGCTAATGGGCGACTCACCGGCATCAGTGAAATTTCGGACCTCTTTACAATACTCTGTATTACGTACAGGCAGCAACACCTGGCTGATGTAATTTGCATCACTTGCAGCCCCGAGTACCTACTTGGCAGTTAGATTTTTTTACATCGGAATTATATCGCTGTACCCACGTAATTATATTCTTTTTTTTTAATGCACTAACCCGTGCTAAGGACAATTTTAAAAACCTATTCAGAGGCTAAAAATTCCACCCATCCCGTGAAGTAGAATTGTTTTGCAGTACCTATACATAGGTATCCAATGAATATATGTAGATATTATTAAAGTGCTTATTAGCGTACTTACGTACGTTAAGATGAGCGAAAAAAATCTATGTGACACACACGTTCATTTTGCGTACGCGATCGGTAATCTAATAAAATAAACTTATCCTCCGCTACAAAATACCGCCAGTCGAATATTTCATTGTATTTCACCCCGTATGTCAAGTCCATAAGGAACAAGTTGGCTTTCGGTCGACCGAGGCCGTATATGGAGCAAGGCACGCGATTCATCATTTAGAAGAAGAAGGCAGAAGTGGACTAGTGATTTATTCCTCGGCGCCCGATGAAAAATCTATTGTGACGGCGCGAGTATTTATCAAACTGCAAGCAGCGAGCGAAGCCACACAAGCCCTGGAGGGAAATATATGGGGTGCATTTTTAAACTACTTCCGGAAAGGACGGTTGGTAATAGACCAGTCAAGAACATAAGGCCGCCGATAGTACTCTGTGTCTTTACCATTTTTTATGTCAAGCGCTTCTAGTGTACAATAAACGATAGAGAGCAATTTAATGCACAGCCATAAAAAGAAAAATACAAAATACGGTTTCTGATATCTACGTAATGTTACACAATTGGCGGTCTTATTGCTAGGTATAAAGACACATTTCTTCTTCTTCTTCTTCAAGCTTTATTAATATAGCCTGAAGAAGAAGAAAATTTGTCTTGGACTACATAATATGTAGTCCACTGCTGGACATAGCCCTCCCCTAATGAGCGCCATAGCGCCCTGTCTTCAGCTTGCCGCATCCAGCATCTGCCGGCAGTATTTCGCAGATCGTCATCCCACCTGGTCGGAGGGCGTCCTACACTACGTTTGCCGAGTCGCGGTCTCCACTCAAGAACACGTTTTTTACTCCAACGGTTGTCGGTTCTTCGCGAGATATGGCCAGCCCACTGCCAATTCAGCTTGCTGGTTCTCTGAGCTATGTCGATAACTTTGGTTCTCTGCCGGATGCATTCGTTACGAGTCCTATCCTTCAGAGAAACTGATGGGTTGGCGTGAAAGATAAGAGACCTATGCCCAACAAAGGGCTCTGTTTAGGTACTTAGGGGCGCTAACTAACGCCACCAATAGATTAAAATTCATAACTTGTTTTATAATACGTTTTATGCTAAACGTACTATTTTACTATTCTTAGGACATACAGCCTAGAATGCAGTATAAATATCCTAGGAATTTAAACGGCCGTTCTTGACGGAAATCTAGAAATCGGCGGCCTAGATTGTAGATTCCAGGTTCTAGATTGTAGGTTCTAAAAATAGTCATCACAGTTGTTAAGATTTCTAACGTTCACTTTTAGATAAAAACGTATTATAAAAGAAGTTGTGATTTTTATTCCATTGGTGGCGCTAGTTAGCCCTAAGCGCCTTTATAGGCTGATTAGATAGATAAATAAATAGACGAGATTTCCGAAATTGTTCACAGTTCCGAGCTTACGATGCCGTACTCGAGAAAATCAGACTTCAAACTTCACCTTCCGTGAACCTCGTCCAATCTTAGTAAGTCGAACCGGAACCCCTAAAAACACTTTGGTCGGCACGAGTCAGAATAAAGTGATCCCTGTAAAATAATATTATTACACGGGTCATGCCCGGGAGATACCCCGTTACAGAAGCCCTCAATATTTACGAGTTATACCCGCTATCAAACAGACCCTATCCGGACCCGAGATAAGTGCCTGTGACAGAAGTACAATAGTCGGACTGATATGCAGATTCAAAATGTCGAATGAGAATAGAAATCTTCCAACTATTTGCAGCTTAAGCATTCTATATTTGAATGTACATAGGTGTTTATTTACAATCCTACTTATTATAAAAGAAAATTTAAAAATACAAGTCTGATTTTTCATTCCGTAGAATTCTGACATTTCGTAAGTGTTGCTACTAAAAGAGCTCTCCACCGAAAAAGAGACAAATTTGACACATTTCAGAATAATAAAAAATTAAATGCTGCGTATTTTTTATGTTTTACCTACATAATGTTAAATCTACGTATTTACTTGCTTAAGTGACTTAATACAAAAATAACAAATATTTCAATATCATGAACAATACATCGAATTAACTTTAATTAATTTATGTTATTCTAGAGCTGACAACACCGCCACCTAATTTAAGGTTTAGTAAACCTTTTTAGAAGAATAAAATGTTAGCTGTCACGTCGCGTCTGTCACTTTGATTGATTTTCATTCAATTCATTCATTCGACTTCTTTGATTATATAGATAGATAGAGAACACTTTATTGCACAACCAGAAAAAAAGATTAAAGATTTTAATAAAAATATGTTATCTTTACTTGCGCGGTTTTTGCTGGTTGTGACGTAATTATCACTCGTCGTAAATTCACTTTTAATGTGGAGCACCGCACTTTATAAAATGGAAACATAAACTTTCAAATAAAATGTATAGACTCTGATATTCAGACTCGTATTGAAATTGAAAAATCAGCCTGGCCCAAAGGGTTTGTAATCTCTGATATGTCAAAAAATGATAACCGTCAGAATTCTACGGAATTAAAAATCAGACGAAAATATAAAAATTAAACTAAACCTAAAACAAATTTAAGTAAAATATTTCAGCCAGATCGCTGACGGTCGGTAAAGTACAGAGAAGGCTGGCGGCATTACCTCGCTGTATGTCATCTTTCTGTATGAACGATTCTGTATGAAGCGCTCGTGGCCTAGGCGAACCGAGTGATTGGAATCAATCACTTGAGTTAAGCAACAAGGTGCAGAATGGGTGACCCCGTCCTGTAACTACCGCTAGTTGCATTTTTCCCAGCGCTTCCGTGCTTCGCAAGGCACGTAAAGCCGTTGGTGCCGGCTGTCGTGTAATGGCAGTCGTTAAGCCATGTCAGAGGTCTTATAGGCGGCTTGATAACTTCTGACAGTAAGGCCCACCACTGTCTTACAATCCTCCACCAACCCGTAGCCCCCCTGGTGGAGTATGGCCTAACATTCCTGCGATGCAGGAAGAGTCCCGTGCCCCAGCAGTGGGGACATACAAGGGTTGATAACGATGTCATCTTTGCAAAGGTGAGGCTTAATCTTTGGCCAAAGCATTCTAAAAGTATAACATCACTTACATTTAAGAAATCACGTTTGTAATTATTATTTTTTGTAGTTGTGCAATAGTGTTGTCTGTATCTACGCCCTAATGCGGGGTACAGGTATTCTCTCAGAAAGAGAGAGTATGGGCTTAATCACAACGGGCGATTTCAAGGGCCGAGGTATATAAACATTTTAGATACTCAGGGTCCCTCACAATGTTTCCTTCTAAGTTAGCGTAGGTAGAGTTAACGGTGTTTCGGAAGGTACTTGCATAGGGTGGCAGGTCGAGAGCCGATCACCGAGTGCCACCACTGTGACTGTGACGAGGATACGTCCAGTCACACGTTGGAGGTGTGTCCGGCATGGGCGGAGGAGCGCGCGGCTCTCATCGCGGTAGTAGGGAGGGATCTGACGCTGCCGGCACTTGTGAGAGCAATGCTTGACGGTGAAAATGCATGGAAGGCGGTCGAAGATTTCGTACTTCGGCAGAAGGAAGAAGCGGAGCGAGTACGCGAGAGAGATCCCGCCGCAGCTCCGATAAGACGTAGAAGGTTATGGCGTCGTAGGCTTGTGCAAATGCCCCCGACCTGACTGGGATCGTAAGGGAGAAGTACCCGGAACCCGAGGCGTAAGACCGTGTCATGTGCCGCTGGCACGGTGGGTTGCGCGCAGCTGTAGCGTTGGTGGGGTCGCGGTTGTGTCTCTGTTCCCGTGGCCTCGCCCGAAACGCGAGTTGGCACCGGGGGGTTTTAGTCAGTAAGAGTCTGACATAACCAGCACCTGTTTCAAGGTGCTAGTATCCCTGAAGGATTTCCCCTCAAAAAAAAAGGTAGAGTTAACGGTACTAAATGTATGTAATAAAATATAAATAATCGGTAAACTGAATCCCGGGCGTACCCAACGGCATGGGTTAGTTTAGGCTACTTCTATGTATACCATCTAAACTAGATTGATAAGGTACCTCAAAAAATTCTGAAACACGTAAATTAGATTACACTATTTTTATTTTTAATGCACTAACCCGTGCTAAGGAACAAATTTAAAAATATTTAAATATTTTAGCCTCTAAATAGGTTTTTTAAACGTAAATTAGAGTTAAAAATATTTTGACACATATATTTTGACAAAATTTCGTTAAATTTTCTACTTTCTCAATATATTTTTTTGAGTTAATAATTCATAATTTGCTGCTTTTTAGCGACGTTGTTTAACAGATAATACTTTATTTAAATAATACTTAACATGGTGTTTAATATTCATTCACAAATATGCATTATTTTGAAGTGCGATATTGTTAAATATGTATCAAATGTGGTAAAACCTCATTTTAAATTTACACGTTACTCACACCGCATTTAAACAGGCATGAGGAATGAAAGTTATAAAAGGTCGAGTACTAAATACAGTCAGACAGACAGCGGTTAAACTTTTTATCGTTACTTTCGTCGTTCGTTACCATTTCACCTGTAATGTAACTGAGTAAAATTTGTTTTATGTAACCGTATCTGACTATTATCATAAAAACTTCCACACAACACAATCACAATGTTTAAAGAAAAATACTCTCTCTCTCTCACTCTCTCTCTCACACACACACACACATCCACAAACACACACACCCACCCACACACACACATACATTTTTACACGTAATTATATATTTTCTTCAGATGTATCTTCAAACCTAGTCTAAGAGTTGTTTTTGTTTTCCCTAAGAACTCATAACTATATAGATTGTATAACGTTTTTCATAGCGTTTAGTTATAGCGTTACCGAACCGACAGTTATTGTAGAAAGTACATTCAGGTCTCTGCGATACAGACATAAAGTCTAGAGCAGATACCGCAAGTATTGTAAACATGCAACATCTTTTTAGCAAATAAATATCTTTATTTTTATCTTTATCTTTACTTGTCTGGTCCCAATCTAGGATCCCTGTGCTATGGTAACCAGGCCGTACATCAAAAAAATTTAAAAATTTACTCAGACTGTGCCCATTTCTACAAATGTACGATAGACAACAGTAACCCACAACCTCCGGCATGGTAATCAACCGTGATACCGCTAGACCAATGAGGCAATCAAATAATGATTGATGTTGTAGACTTGTATTCAACCTAATGGTTATCGCTTGGTCTAAGATGACGCAGTTTTCCACTCTACAATGTCAAGTGTAAGCATTCTGTAACTCAGTCGATGACCACTGTGGTCTACGTTTGCTGTCTCTCTGTAGTATTTATTTTGTGCCTCTATCTTGAAATGAGCTCCTGAGTAAGTGTCGTCTATACGGACAGATTGTGTTGAGAGATCTCCGCGCTGTATTTCAAAGAAGGTCCAGTGTAGAGTTGGACTATACCAGACAAATAATGATACTGGCCGGAACCGTTATCATTATAGGAAACCAAAAATTTTATACTTATTAAAAAAACACAGACTGTTTATGAACGTTATCTATCGACACCACACAAGTACTTGATTCTTGGCCGGAAGAGTTCGGCAAGGTCACACTCTAAGTCGAAGAGAGAAGAGACAGAGTTAAGTTTAGAATGTGTAGTGCTCAAGAAAGTTTTAGTTCCATTGCGTATCCTGTAGAAAATCACAAGCTGTTACATTTCTAGAGATTTATTTATCGACGTCTATGGATGTCATGGAAGTACAACATACAAAAACAAACTAGGTAAAAACACTATTAGGTATTTCGAAAATAAAAACTTAAAATAAAACATAATTATCTCGCAGAGCGTAATTCGTCCACACTGACATAAATTTGTACTTTTTTATGAGACAAGTCACTGCTTACAGACGGCCTCGGTGGCGCAGCGGTTTGTCGCGCTGACTGTAAAACCGAAGGTCTCGGGTTCGATCTCCGGCCGGGTCAAACTAGGAAAACGAACTTTTCTAGTTCGTCTCGGGTCTTGGATGTTATCTATGTATTTATTGTATTAAATCTAACGTCGAGTTAGCACCTATAACACAAGTCATGTAGTTGTACTTAGTATAGGGCTAACGAGATCTGTGTAATGTGTCCATGAATATTTATTTATTTATATTTAAGTATGAGACAAGACTTTTATTTTCTTTGTGAATCGATGGGAAAAGAACTATATTTTATTTATTAGTTACACAAAACGGAGAGATAACAATACAAAAACTTAATAATACACTTAATATTGATATGTCTAGTTGACAAGCCAAATGTCCGTAACAAGCCATCGCATGGTGTCGGCATTTGTCGACATTAGTGAATCATCATTCACCACCGTAGCTTAAATATTTGCCAATGAACGTGGGGAGATCATTGCGCCAAAAGTACAGGACTAAGTAGGTACGTCGTTTTGGAGACTCCATTTCAGAGAAACTTTTAAAATACATTTACCATCTCTTAACTCTATTATAGGTTAAAGCGACATACTACGTCCTTTATGTTTTTTTTTATTTCGTTTATTTACTTTACAAAAAGTTTACATCAACATGACCGGGCAAGAACTTCCTTTTAAGTATGGAAATACCTGTACCAGGAAATTCCGCTCCTCCACACTAGACATAACAATGTTGGTCTTAAACTGAAATTATTAGAATTTATGTATGACTTTTATAATTATTTATAAGGTACACGTAGTATATATAGGACGCTCTTCAACCAGGTGGGATGACGATCTGCGAAAAACTGCAGGCAGATGCTGGATGCGGCAAACTGAAGACAGGGCGCTATGGCGCTCATTTGGGGAGAGCTATGTCTAGCCTGATGATGATGATTAGCTAATTCCAATTTTTAATCTAATGGCAACCCAATAATAGGGCTACTGTCAACTCGAATAAATAGTGTCAACTTAATTGGGAAGGCGCTGGCACCTGTAATACAGTTTTAGCTAGTACAGGTATCAACGACCCCCACTTTAGCATTAGCATATGAAATGATTAAACTAAGCTAAGCCCGTGTGTAACACTTCTTATGGTCAATAAACTTATTATTACAGTATTTCCACGTTTCATATAAAAACACCTTGTTCTAATGTATAAATCAGTGTGAAATACCTTTACAGGAGTATACAACTTTCAAAATAGAGTGTTCAATAGTGACGATTATTTATATCCAGATCCAGATCCTAACATCAATAATCATATGCATAGTTTCTGTTATTATTTTATACTCCGTTAAAATAATCGTTCTGTTATGCACACCTTACTCGTACCTATATTCCATGGGAATGAGGTATTAAGATAAGTTAACTCTTTGCTGACAAGCTCAAAGTGTAAACGTTTGAGTCAAGTTTCGTGTTTTCATAGTATAGTTAGGAGAGATAACTCTAGCTAGTCAACTAGTTGATTGCTGTATTAAACCAGTGATTTCAGAGCAAGTTTCCAGAGAGTGATCGATCTTTACTAATTTACTTATGAGTTGACCATCGTACAGGATTATGGAGGCTTTAGATTAGTGTTTGTTTTATCAAAGTACACGCAGTTTAATATTGGTTATTTTTTTATTCCTCGGCGTTCAAACGTAACCTTCACCAGTAGAATACTGTTTAATTACATATTTCAGATAAAAAACTGGCATCATAATCATCAACCCATTATGTTCCCATCGAGAGGCATGGGACTCTACCCTGAGGAAGGTTTAGGCCGTACTCCACCACGAGGGCAAAGTCCGGATTGGTGGAGGCTTGCAAGACTAGTGGCTTGTCTTACGGTCAGAAGTTTTTAAGCCACCCTAAGGCCTCTGACTTGGCTTAACGTCTGCCACCTATCGACGGCAGCCAGGTGTTAGTTCTTTATTGGTTATAATATATTAAAATGATCAATTTACTTTTGAGAAATTTAACCAAGTCTGGGTATAGATCTACTTATTGATATACCGTCCCCGAAGACAATGAGTTGACATAATGTTTCCACCACTAGACCGCGCAAAGCGCGAATTTCACAAAATTGTCTTACCCCGTTGTTATTTCTAAAAATATTAATCCACTTAAAAGCTGTAAAACAAGCAATATACATAAAACCAACAATCTAATTGGTGTATTTCAGCAATTGTGACCTTATGGCGAACTGAGGAGTTATATTTACGAAATCGGTCATGTACTTACAATATCTATAAAACTGTTCGTTGTCGTAGCCCGACAACAATAAAAGCCTCTCCGTGTTCACTGGCGCGATACCCAGCTGGGCCCGACTGGATTTGGCTCAACAAACACATGCATGATGCAAAAATACAAAAGCTACACATACTAAACAAGAGAACTGAATACTTTATTTACAAAAAATCTGGGAAATCAATAAAGAGTATTCTGTATATTGTCTTATCTTATATATCGGTGTTATTTGATTCGATTCGCGATTCGAAGCCACTACCTCCCGATTGAGAAGACGGTATACTACTGGTCCACTACCATCGGGTTGCTAATATATCAAGCAATATTAGCAAGCAACAGACGCGTAACTTTCATTGTTCTTATGGCGTAGTGATGAGTATAAATATAACTCTATGGCAGCTTGAAATAGCGACGTTTTGAATACACTGATATGCGGACTATATTCAAAACGTCGCGATTTCAAACTGCCTTAGAGTTATATTCAAACCAAAATTTTATCAAATGGACCAAATCTTTATCTGAAAGAAAACTTGAAAATTTCGATAAAGTTCCAAGTAAATTAATATTTTACGTGCAACACTACGGCAAATGCTGGATGCGGCTAGCTGAAGACAGGCCGCATTGAAGGGATATGTCCATCAGTGGACTAGTAAGCCTGATGATAATGATGACGACTAATAGACATTTCTGATAAATAAATATGACCAGGTGGTTAAGGTTCTTTAGTATTGAAAGACTGAAAGAAAGAAAAAAACATGTATCGTAACAATAACACACATTACAGAAACAAAATAAACCAGATAATTCGAATAATTTGAATAACAACAGCAATAAAACAAAAAAAACATAGATTTAGTCATAGTGAAGAAAACATTTATACAGAGCAGAAAGTAGTATTACACTCGTGTGCGAAAACCGAAGCCTACTCTAGAGCACGAGGTATATTCCAAAAGCTAACGGACTGCATGTGTTTAAATTGGTATAAAAGGCAGCGCGGTGAGGGAGTGAGCCCTCAGCGCTGACCGCGCATGAGCGCGCGTTCATTCATCGTGTTTTCAACATACTTGTCGCTTGTGAACGAATGCTGTTCGTGTGTCTGGCCACAGCACTTATGTTTACAACACTTTTATAAGTCATTTAACTAATGCTTTGGCAATTAAAGTTATTGATGGCAATCATGAAATCTTATCATACGTATAGGTGGCAATTGACGTATTTAGTTTAAGATAACTTGAGAAAAGATGGTCAAGAGTGGTTTTTTTTTTCGATAATACGGGCCGAAGGCAGCGGCTTACATTTTACACTGTACGTTGACATTCAGCAAACAGAATGTACAGTCTATTAGCTTTTAGAATATACTTCGGGTTCTAGAGTAGGCTTCGATTTTTTCCGAAAGCACACGAGTGTAATATTACTTCCTGCTCTGTTTTTCGGAATTGAGTGTCATATTAGTTCCGATTTCAAAATTAAGCGTCATATTAGCTCCGATATTTCTATTATACGAATATATCCGATTCTATCCAATAGTAGCGGAGGTATAATCTAAAAGCTAAAAGACTGTAAATATTTTAATTTGAAATAAATTCAATTAAATTGAATTGAGTTTAGTTATAACATCTGTAATGTGCCATGTTTAACGGAAATATATATCTTGTATCCTTTATCAGAATACCCCCCAAGCCGTTTATTTCCCAGACACAGAAAAAGAATTCAGTCTCTTTGTAAATACACAGAATAGGTAGGTACGTGGTTTTAAGGAAGTG
The DNA here is from genome assembly GCA_934045075.1 of Yponomeuta sedellus. Classification (NCBI taxonomy): domain Eukaryota; kingdom Metazoa; phylum Arthropoda; class Insecta; order Lepidoptera; family Yponomeutidae; genus Yponomeuta; species Yponomeuta sedellus. The sequence goes on along the minus strand of OW203739.1, from coordinate 10,762,309 downwards.
ATTTAGTTTATTATAAACGATAGAAGTTGCATTTCCATTCCCCGATTTCTACGTTAGTAATATATATTCGGTAGCCGCATTGATATCGTTTTATTTTTCAACCGCGACATTATAGAATCGTGATTCCTTCAGATATTGCAGATTTTTTTGTACGGGAAACTATTTTTTACGTAGCTCTGTTTTATGTAGCTTTTATATGACCACTGCAGGCCACAAGCTTTCTCTCAAAGAGAGAGTATGGGCTTAATTCTTGAGTTGGTAATTGCAAGCGCTGAGGTATGGGACACTTAGGTTTTTCTCACGATGTTTTGTTTCACAGTCAGCGTGTGGTATTGTGACTACAACTTAACAACTGTACGTAGGTAACTTAGAAAACAATGTGATTATTTACAATTAAGATTTTTTGTAATCTATACTAACCATTGCTAGATGCCGGGATTCGAATCCACACAGATATAACACAAAAGGTATAACGGCAGAATTCAATTGCCTCCTCAGATTAGGATGTACAATCTGTTAGCTTTTAGAATACACCTCGGGCTCTAGAGTAGGCTTTGGTTTTGGCCGAAACCACACGAGTGTCTATTTCCTGCTCTGTATAAAACTTTTCTTATTAAGTTTATTAAAAAGTGAACGCATCAACTTTATTAATTTTACATTATTATTCATTACATTTTTATGTCACTTATATAAGTACATTGTCATTGAACTGTCATTAAACAATAATTCTAGGCAAAAAAAAACAAAAAAACGCGCATAGTACAATGTCCAATAAATTTTCGTCAAGAACACATACAATAATAATAATTTAAGAACACGCTTATTTAAGTTTATCTAATTATGTGTCATATTAGTTCCGATATTTCTATTCCACGAATATGTCCAAAGCTAACAGGCTGTATCCCAGTGTTAGCAAACATTGTTGGCCTACACTGGGTATCCTATCCTAATTAGTGACTAACTGAAAGTTAGCATCAATTAAAACAATTTTACTCCAAAACTTCAGCCATACAGTTGCATGCGCGAGACGCCCCTCAAAAACCTAAAAGTAACATTGTTCCAGTCCCAGACAATTAAGCAGCGTTGCATCCGTCGCGGAGAGTCCAAATGCCACTCCGCAGAATTAGCGAAGTGACCCCGTTTCCAAAACTAAAATAAAGCTAGACGCCTAGCGGGTGGGCGCAGGGCAAATATGGACGCTGTTAAGCAAAACAGTGTCAACCCCCCGTTTCACTCAAAATGGCACTTGATCGCTATTTTCAGTGAAAGGCAAATAACATTTTGAATACTGAAATGAAACAATTATTAAAGGAAAAAAAATTTGGGTGGAAAATTGGAATCCAAAGTGCTCAATATTGGATTCATATTGGAACATCATATTGGATTAAGCGAAACCACTAAAATAACAAAATTACGTTTTCCAAAAATAAAATTATTCTAGATTGTTCGATTTGAACTATTATTCATCAATTATTATTGTAATTATTTTGAAATTGTAATGAATAAAATACGGTATAGGGATAGGGGATGTATTAGCAAAGGGGAAGTTAAAAAATACCCAGAACCGGCGAGCGTGCATGCAACGACTAATGAACGTTGACGAAGCGAGGGTGATCTGTCAGGATCGTGGCAAGTGGCAGTCCCTGGTCTCTGCCTACCCCTCTAGGATACAGGCGTGGGGTTATGTATGTATGTAAATTACGGTGTTAAGAAAATAAAAAATAGATAGGTTTCTTTTAGATTTTCACTTGCTACCTACTTCACCATTTGACGATACACTGACAACGTAAAGGAGGTGACAGAGTCTCCTGCTCTGCCTTCCGCGGAACAGCGGAAGTGGGTGCGAAGTGGCGCAAGATGGCGGCGGCCTTGAAATAAGATCCACAGTAGAATATTTCTATCCAACAGAGGGGCGTAAATCCTCGCTTATTGGTAAAAAATTACTTGCACTGATATCTTATTCAGAGTTTTTCCTACTTGCAAATTATCCATTTTATTCTTTACCAGTCAATTAATTGTAGAGTTATTTTTTCCGAGCGCTTTCATGCTTCGCAAGGCACGTTAAACGGTTGGTACCGGCTGTCATGTACTGACAGTTGAAAAGAGAATAGTAATAGGGGTTAAAGTATGAAATTGCCGTTTTATTGCAATAGGTTCTTGGAATTGACATAGAATCTTCATGGTTTGAGGTTTTTCGAATGAAACGAGGAAGACCGCCCACACGCTCGTGGCTCGTTCTTTAAGTCGAAATTTCCATCACGAAAGCGTTTAAACCAAAATCGCACGGTGCGTTCATTAGTAGACCCCTCTCCAAACGCAGCATTGATATTGCGGGCTGTTTCTGCCGCTTTAGTTCCGCGTCGGAACTCGTATTAAAAAATCACTCGAATTTTCGCAGTATCCATCTTTCTTGTCTAAATTGAATAACAAAAACAATTGAAAGTCTATATTCAAATGTTTCACATTTTTTAAAAAAAGAACATCATAGAAACCATTTGAAAAAAGTTTCATTCGAAAACCTCAAACCATGAAGATTCTATGTCAATTCAAAGAACCTATTGCAATAAAACGGCAATTTCATACTTTAACCCCTAATATAAAAGGCCCAGATAAGAATATTAGTCTGGGCATACAAAAGGATATTGAGAATGAAAAAGAATATTGTCTTCGTTTGTCTTAATTCATTGGGGTGAAATTGAGCTATCGATTTTGTATGACGGTATTCGGTATATTCGGAAAAAAACCTTTTTAACCTTTGACTGGTGACATGGTTTTTGTAAAACGTCACTGGTGACGAGCGGTCTGAGAGGCCGCTGACGTACCGGGGTCTATAGCATAGAAATTATGTATGGTAGTTTACCGCAATTTCCAAAGACCACTAAATAACTTAGTAAAGGACAAAATAAAAGAATTTAGTATAGTGTAAATATAATTTTAATTAGAAAATTTGCCATTACAATGAAAGTCGTTTCTAAATAAGAAAAACTAGAGATGAGATCAATAATTATGAATTATAAAATTAAAATTAACATAATTATAACAAAAAATACTCTTTTCTATAAATTTAAGGCAATGACCAACAGAAAAAAAAACTTTAGTCACAGGTGTAGGTAATTTCACAAAACTGACAATGGTCAAACTTTGGTAATTTTTATTGACAGGCAGGGCATAATTGTTTCGTACACTGCAAGGACACGTGTTTTTTACACGAATCACATTCGTAATTTGATTTGCGATTCAATTTAGGTGGACAACTGGCACAGGTTTTCTATGTTTTTGGTACGAAACTTTCGAGTAAGTATATTTTCGGCTTCCGATTCACTTGATTCTTATTGTGCCAGCCATTCTTCAATCACGATCGTGGAGATTTACGGCTAATGAACTTACAATCCTGCCTCCTGATTCCTTCAGCTTCGTTCATTCATTTGGAGGTCCGGAACTATTCATAGTAAGTAGAAGCTGAAAAATAAAAAAAAAACAGTACAGTAAAATAACATTGAAAGGTTACGCAATTGGTGATGTAAGGTCTGAGAGGCCGCTATCGAACTTCATATCGATGTAACTTACCGATTTAGGCACGTCCGACGCAGCGATCCTTCTCTATTGCGTGAGCGCAACTAAAGTCGAAGGTACTCAGACGCTCGGACATGGGAGGATCGCGGAAGGGGGTGAAATTACGTTTCGCTGACGCCGCTCGGCCTGTGAGACCGCTTGTCACCAGTTAAAGGTTAAGCAGCGTGAATCGATATATGTTTCTATATTACCCACAGTTGGTCATGTGATGCATTAGATAGAATCTATCCCGGTGAAGGCGTCACTATCCTCGTAGTAAAATTGACGTTTCCTCATTTCCCACCTCCACAGGGTCAGATTTGTAGCACTATTCATCGCTGCCTGTTCGTAATACAGAGAGTTTTGTAAAGAGGTTCGAAATTTCACTGATGCCGGTGAGTCGCCCATTAGCTCAGTTGGAAAGAGCGCTGGCACGGATAGCCAGAGGTCGCGGGTTCGAATCCCGGCATGGTTGGTTGCAAAGTCACTTGTGAATTTGTGACGTAGCACGAGTAGAGTGCAAGCATACGATATGGTCAACTGTATCTAATACGAACCTTAACTCTTTGGCGGTCTGTCGGTATGTGAATCAACCCGAATCCTACGAACAATGATATGGAACACGATATTCCGATGACGCCTCACCATAACGATCTGCGTACAATTTGCCATCGGATTCAACATCCAACAAGCACGCCGCAATATGGCGCGCTCCGCCGCATTCGAATCAATTCAATTCGATAACGGATAAAAAGTCAACTCGATCGACGTATGGCGGACTAATGAAATTGCTCTTATGAATAAGTAAACACCTTTTGCTGAGAAGTTACCTTTGTATTTTTGTTGTAAAATTCTTTGCGTGATCAAAAGCGCAAGTCAAGGTTGCAGTGTCGATGTGACATTTCATGTAATATAGTTATGTAGTTTTATATTAGACGGGTCAAATCGCGATTATTTATTAGGCAATACGTAATTACCTTATTTCCCGACGTTGGGAAACGTCGGGAAATAAAGTTATGGTTTACAGGACAAAATCTATTTGTCAACTATATACATAATCAGTCTACAAAGTGGTTTAGATATACTTAAATGAACATTTCAACTTATTACTATGATCTAAGCCAGGTTGATCTGCCAGAATCATAGCTAGTGGCACGCTCTGCCTACTCTCTAGGATACTGGCGTGAGGTTATGTAACTATGATCTTTAAAATAGTTAGTTAGCTGTATATTTTACCGATAACTGCGAGTATCACCAAGTTGAATTTAAATTGATTACTATAAAGTTTAAACGAATGTTCTATTAACTTTATAATGAACAAGCCACCTTTCAAATAGGCATTTTGATAGTCATCCAAACAATAACTTTTTTCGCATCTTAAATACCGCATGCAATTTATCATACAGATACTAAGACCTCATCCTGGCAAAAGAACTATTCCTACTGACCAGCGCTGCTTGAAGTGCCACAAATGGAGTTTTTCATTGATTTTGTACGCAACTGATTGCAAATTGAATGAACTAATTACTTAGTTAACTATGGAAAATTCTATTTTTGTTTTCACGTATTTTTGTTTCAAGTGTGTCAAGTGGTCTTCTATTGTATAAGTCCTATTTAAATTTACGTATTCTTGTAGGATTTCCTTATGTTAATAAGCTAGCTAGGTATTGTTTCCCATGCTCTTTTATCTAGTACCATTGTGGTCATGTTTATCGTAACTACTTGCTAGTGGCTATAAACATTTTTTAGAGTCGACGGTCGACCAACCTTTAACCTCCTAAGACATGGCCTTGAAAATAACAATTTGAAAAACATTGTTATTTTCAAGATCAGGCAGGACCGACACACTAGAAGGGTTAAGTGAGTCAAACTTCTCAGGGTAGATGCGCCGACCAGAAGCATAGGTGGAGGTTTGGTAGACCCACTAGTGGATGCGGAGAGGTGGAGACTACGAGTATGCGGCACATTGACTATCGGCCGCTATGGTCCATAAGATGAGGCATTTGGAAGACTCACGAAGAGGAAGCCATACTCCACCACGGGGGCCAACCACTCCACGGGTTCGTGGATTACTACTACTTAATCTTAAAGGCTATGTCAGTCGCCTTCGTTCTTTGGTGAATTTTCTCATTTCTGAAGTGATTCATCAAAGATACTCGGACTATAGTCTGTTACTTAGCACGCTTTGTGACGACTATAAAAAAGCAAAATGTAACAAAATACTTACTGGTGCTATCTCTCTCTCTCTCATTCTTTCTGTCCCTCGAAGGCGGTGGAATGCTGAATAATTCCCCATTGGAATCGTTAAGCAAGCGCTTGTTTGTCTTTGTTAAATTTCTCAAATGCAAATCACAACGACGTCGTATATTGGCGTTCTCTAACAAGCTGGAAACTCCTTTGCAAGATCAACTTAATCCTCGATTCTGCAGAATTCACTGGACGAGAATCGATTTTTGCATGGTAGGGACCAGATAAGAAACTTTGCATCGCTTTTACTTATGGCACAATGAACCTACATTCAGTTATGTACGTTAGTTAACAATGAAGCGAAAGTTTAATTAACCTGGGCCTGTTAATCTTACTTTTACTAAAAAATTTCTACTTTTACTTTTCGGTACTTTTCACTAAATAATTTCATCATTAAAATTAGCAGTGTGTAGTAAACACATTTGTAATGCTTATTTAATGAAAGAGAAAGACAGAAATAATGGTTCAAAATGCCACAAAAACACAGTTATTAAAATAACATAATTTACGTAAATACAAAAATGATAACTTTTTATCAACGTAAAATGTACCCGAAACCGAGGAGGGTGCATCTACGATAAATTAATGTTGATGATCAGTCAGGATTGTGGCAAGTAGCAGTCCCTAGTCTCTGCCTACCCCTCTGGGATACAGGCGTTGTTATGTTACTGCACTTTATGTTACTACAAATTTAGGAAAAATAACAATAACACAAATTTACAAATAAGTACATTAAGCCACCATGGGAACAAACGAAGATCACCAACTCAGTATGCATTGCTGGAGTGTGCTGTGAACAAAACATCACCAGGAAAACTGATTAAAGCGCTCGTGGCCTAGTCTAACCGAGTGATTGAAATCAATCACTTGAGTTTAGCAGCAACGGGTGCGGTCAGGTGCAGGATGGCCGACCGTACCGTAACTACCGCTAGTGGCATTTTTTCCGAGCGCTTCCGTGCTTCGCAAGGCACGTTAAGCCGTTGGTGATGGCTGTCATGTAATGTCACTCGTTAAGCCATGTCAAAGGCCTTACGGACGGCTTGATAACTCCTGACAAAAGGCTCGCCACTGACTTACAATTCTCCACCAACCCGGGCTTCGTGCCCCAGCAGTAGGGACATACAAGGGCTGATATCGAAAACTCATTATAACTTATTGATTATTTCAAAAATATGCTATTTCTGAAACATGACGGTTAAATTAAGTTATTTACAACAATATTTGATCTACCAAAAAAAATTGAGACTTATTTTTATCAAGCAATCATTTTAATATCTCTCCTGAGCCAATAAATCTTTTCTGGTACAAAAGCGGTTCTTTGTCGTGTGAATATCGCCTATCTACCGGTTCGCCATTGACTCAGCTGCACAATGCAGTGTCCTCGCTTTCGCGGCCATCATAAAATATTTATTGTTGGTCGGAAATTACATTTCAAATGTAACACATTTATAACTGGGTGCTTCTTTATACTTTATGCATCTATATTATGGCTCTATAAAAATATTTGGGTCTAACATAAATCTAAATTGCACTTCACTGCGAATATATCATTACACTGCAGTAAAATGAACCTCTTAAAAAAAATACGTCTGATGAACATCCTGAGACGAAGATCGGGCTCAGTGGCGTGTTTTGGGAGAGGCCTATATCCAGCAGTGGACTGACACGAGCTGATTATGATGGTGATGAAAGAAATTAATGCATCTTAATGCATAATATTTTAAACGGCGATATATCATATCTCATATTCATTTTTCAAATCCAGACTTAAAAACTTTGTCGAAGTTCACATTACCTGTGGTCTAACCAATTGCAACCACGAATAGATTCTACCCTCAAGGTGGATAAACATCGAATGGCAAATAACTTAACCAATTTGTTATAACACTGGAAGGAACTAGCGTTTAAGATACAGGCTAGGCCTAGTTTAAACGCTAGTGCTCATAGAATTGTATTGTGTAAAAGGTTAACCAAAATAAATAGTGTATGATCCATTGGATATTGTTTAGAATGTAAGTACAACATGTAATTGTTTGTTTATCTATGTGTCAAATAAAGTGATTTTTATTTTATTATTATTATTAAACAGCTCTAAAATACGTGATTTCCACAATGAAATGAAGCATCGATGTCTAATCACGGTTCGTGAACTTTGACCAATCGAAATGACGGTGACGATATGATTGTGGTGCATAATTTCATTGATAGTTCAGTGGTATTGTGTCAATTTTGCCAGCTTTGGACCCCAACTATTTATTTTAAAGTTAACAGAACAGATTTTACTAACCGTAAAACTCTAAAAGAAAATTAATATTTTTAAAGATTATTTGTCCTAATTTTCCGGCTAAACGAAAACCTCATACCTACATTTTAATATAATGTACATATTCTTAAGCTCAAATGTACCCTAATCATAAGTACGTAGATATTTCTTCATATAATATTTCATTGTATCTGTGCATTCATATCATCATCATTATCATCTGTCGTGAAATTAATGTAATCTCAAAAATTAATGCTCTCAGGCGAGGCTCAACGCTTGTTGTTGAATCAAAAGAGGCTTTGTAAGGATTGTAGCAAGTGGCTGCCTGCCTACCTCTCTGGAATACAGGCGTAAGTTTATGTTTACATGTGGAATGCTTAACAAGAGTCTGTGTGGGCTTTAATTTTTATATTTCAGACATTATTTTTATGTATATATTCTTTTTTTCATCGAAATCAGGCGATGTCTCTGTTTGCAGTGGCCGCTCGCACCAGAATCGCACCTTTAAAGAACTACCTTTAGTAGGTCTAACATGATAAGCGTTTTGTCTATGCTTTTAGAGTCTTTAGATTTCTATACGGCTAAATAAAAAATATATAGTCTACTTTTGCCATGTTGCGGGCCGTTCAATCTCTATAATGTAGACTTTGAACCACTGTGTCGTAAGCCAAAGAACTGAATCCAGAGTCTAGAGTGCAGTCTGGTAGATTTTAGAATATACCTCGGGCTCTAGAGTAGGCTTCGGTTTTCGCCAAAAACACACGAGTGTAATACTACTTCCTGCTCTGTGTAAAACTTTTCTCTACTATTTTGAAAAGTTATGTAAATTTATACTATTTTTTTTAATGCACTAACCCGTGCTAACCCGTGGGTTAGTGCATTAAAAAAATAAAATTAGTATAATCATGTGGGTACAGCGATATCATTCCGATGTAAAAACCTAACTGCAAAGTAGGTAGTCGAGGCTGTAAGTGATGCAATCTACTTCAGCCAGATGTCGCTGCCTGTACGTAATACAGAGAGTAGTGTAAAGAGGTTCGAAATTTCACTGATGCCGGTGAGTCGCCCATTAGCTCAGTTGGATAGAGAGGTGGCACGGATAGCCAGAGGTCTAGGGTTCGAATCCCGGCATGGGTGGAATTTTTAGCCTCTAAATAGGTTTTTAAATAAAGTTAAGTGTCATATTAGTTCCGATATTTCTATTACACGAATATATCCGATTCTATCCGATAGTAACCGAGGTATATTCTAACTGTACTATTGCAAACACTTCGTAGCATAAAGAGGTTAATACCTACCTGCAGCAGCCTGAAGTGTGTGCGACTTGCTCTTTACGGCAGAGGGAAGATTACTCCGGGGGTTGATCGTCGCAAGTGTAATTACTGCGCAGGTGTGGCGGTGCTAATGACGTTCATATTTTGTATCCCCTGTTCAGTTATACCGTTTAAAATGTCTATCGAAGTTCTTGTGTACAATGTTAAAGCTTAAAGTGATACAACTTTTTTGACAGGAACTTGGTGTGAGTAAAGGATTGTCTGATTTTAGATAATTATTAAGATTGGTTTTGGGCTATTGGTTAAGTGATAAGTGTTAAATAAACGGTTTTATTGCCACAATTTTTAATGTTTTGTAGTTTTGACGGAGAACTTGTATTAATATATGTTAAAATGTAATCGGAGCGCCCATATTAATTTCTCTTAAATACAAGAAATTTCATTTAAAATAATAATGCAATACCGCTTAAGTACAAATAAATCAGATACAAAAAGCTATGTATTACTATATGATACTACTTGTACAACTTTATTTGCTAATGCAAAATGCATAAAGCTCTACTTTCTACTTTTTTTGCCAAGACATTACTATCAAGTATTATTCAATGGAAATGACAAATTGGATAAAACTTGCTCTTCAACGTTACATATCACTAACTAATGTTGCCTTTAGTAGGTATGGTAGAGTGTAGCCAACCCCTTGTAGAAAGCTAGAGTAAATCTACAGTCACAGAATAGTCCACGTAAGGGTATCTCGATCTTGAATAATGTTATCGCATCTACTAACGCAGTGCGATGGCAGCATACCACCCACTCGACGATATCGAATGAAAAGCTTCGAACAAAAATGTCTTTGCTGTTGGGCGCGCGCCCCACTTCTTTGGTTAGCGTGGAAAATATGATGTGATTTTTTCCTGGATATGTGTAGTCTGAATAGCAGATGGGTTTTAAACATACCTGTCTGTTAATCGGATTATATTGTATATCCAAATTTTACCCAGGTGCGTTCAGCCAATCTGACGACAATTAGTACCACACATCCATCCATCAAAACAGTAACTTCTTTACTGAAATCCGGATTCACTTAGTTGAATTTTCGTTGGTTGAGTCCGACCAGGTTTCGGTTAGATTCGCGGAGCATGTATTATGTGATGTTGTTACAAGTGTTGTGATTCCCTGTAATATAGGTTACCTAAGCTGCCATCTTGTTTTTTTTGCAACCATTTTAGGTAGGAATTATCGTGAGCACTATATGACGTCAATATACTGTGCTCTTAAATAAAGGCGTGTTCCTTTCGAGCCGAATTTCCGCTGTTCCCTAAGCAATGGCCCTGAGGAGATAACGTCTAATGCCTTCTATTATATTCAGCGACACAAGGACCGTGGCTTGAAACATGGGAAATACAGCCCACAGTTTAATCCCAGTATAGAACCAGAAGTAAAAAATACAGGAAGAGTATAAAATTATAGTAAATCACTTGAGTTAATAAAGCGCGTGGCCTAGTCGAACCAAGTGATTGGAATCAATCACTTGAGTTAGGCAACAACGAGCGCGGTCAGGTGCAGGATAGGTGACCGTCCCGTGACTACCGCTAGTGACATTTTTCCAAGCGCTTCCGTACTTCGGAAGGCACCTCGGGCCGTTGGTGCCGGCAGTCATGTAATACCAGTCGTTAAGCCATGTCAGAGGCCCTATATGGCCGGCTTGATAACTTATGACAATAACGCTAAGCGCGCACGGGTTACTTTTGTCACCGTGACTGTTTCGTCACTCTTATCAAGACCGTGGATATGTATGGAAATGCGCGTATGTTACGACGTGACTACTGGGTAACATAACACATCTCCATACATATCTACTTTGTCACCGTGACTGTTTCGAGTGACGAAACAGTCACGGTGACAAAAGTAACCCGTGCGCGCTTAGCCTTAAGACGTGCCACGGTCTTACAATCCTCCACCACCCCGGACCTAGTAGTGGAATGTGACTTAACCTTCCTGTGATGCAGCGAGAGACCTGTGCCCCAGCAGCGAGGACATACAAGGGTTGATATCGACGAAATTATATAATAAACTGATAGCAAAGCAGCCGTAAGTATAGGCGACCTTACATGAGTACACGAGTTACATTGTAACCTAAGCAATCGATCACAGGGAACAGACCCTCGATATTGTTAGTGCATTATCGTTATCAACCCTTGTACACGTATGTCCCCACTGCTGGGGCACGGGTCTCTTCCCATCGCAGGAAGGTTAGGTCATACTGAGATTGTAAGACAGTGACGGGCCTTACTGTCAGAAGTTATCAAGCCGCCCATAAGGCCTCTGACATGGCTTAACGACTGCCATTATATGACAGCCGGCACACGGCTTAACGTGTCTTGCGAAGCACGGAAGCGCTCGGAAAAATGCCAGTAGCGGTAGTCACGGGACGCTCACCCATACTGTACCTGACCGCGCCTGTTGTTGCTTAACCAAGTGATTGATTCCAATCACTCGGTTCGCCTAGGCCACGAGCGCGCTAGTGCATTATAGTTCAATGACATTTTAATGATCGCGTCACGTAACACATGACGAAGGTGTGGTACGTATTTGGCCGTAGATTTGCAGCACCGATGAAATGAAATCGATACGTTCATGCAATGAACATTATTTCTAGGGTCACGAGAAAGTTTCTTTTAGGATTTGGTTATGAACGGTAAGTAAATGAGAATACCTATATTTTTTAAAAGTGTTTTTATACGGATTTATGCTCGTTTATTACATTTTTACAATTTTCAATTGGTTTGTCTATTTTGGTACTTCATAATTAACTTTTGTAATTTTTGCCGAGGGTAGTAAACTAGCCGTTAATGCTTTCTAAAATACGCCTGTCAACTCAGTCATCCGGGACCACGGCACCTGAAAAAGTGCCGTAACGACGGAAAATTTTAATAGATAAAAACAGTTTTAATTGTGTCTAGTGCTCGTGTTAACCTTAGAAAATACAATATATTTTTTGTTTATTTGTATGTGTGGTAGTTATCGAGAAAAAATATTTCTTTAATTAATTTTGCCCACTGATACAGGTCTGGGCGGGCTTATTACTAAAAGCTATTTCTTCCAGGCAACCATAGAATAAACCTAGGCCCTGGTCAACGTTTAATAGACCAAGTAGGCTTTAGGCCCTGGTCAACGTTTAATAGACCAAGTAGGCTTTAAACCACTGTACTGATGGATCGATGACGTTAAGAAGGCAAGAAGAGATATACGGTCAGCCAATAAAGACCTATAAGGTGCGTGACTTTTTCAGGATCAGCTCAGGAAACTTTTTTGTCTTTATCTATTATAAAGGTACATTAAAATTTAGGACTACATAATCTAAAGGTTTCAAATTGCCGAGTTACGGTGGGCACGCGTGGTAATTTAGCCCATATACTTCCTCTCTCTGAGTTGAGGCCTGTGCCCTGAATAGGCTACACAAAGAAAAAAACGATGCTATATGTATTATTATTAATACTTTTATCGCACTTAAATTTTAAAAATAAAACCGAACAATGCGGCGAAATTAATGCCATAAGCATTTTCTACCTCTACTTTCTAACACAACTGCAGGAAGTAGACGAAAAAGTTGGTTGGCGTGCAAAAAAAAAACCATATACTTATGTGGTGTAATTAAATAAACTTACACATTAATACATACTTACACATATAATACACTATACATAAATATTAAAAAAATAAAATAATTATTATAATTATTGACAGACTGACGGAATTGACTGACGCCAGACTGAACGTGTAAACTCCGTCTTAGACTATTTGAACAAATGTACGGTTGCCCCCTAGGAGAATGAAACCGACGAACTCTGGCACGATAGTCAGACCTTTAAAACAACAGGGAAACTATAAAAAAGGCTTATTTAACAAAACAAATATAAAGCCATTTGTGTAAAAGACATTCGGCAACTTCGCAAAGGTTTCACAATCGACTTCAGCATGATTCCTCTTTGTCTCTTTATGATACTATCAACTTCCCATTCAGGGAAAAATACTCACATTTGGTAGTTTTTTTCTCGGCTTTAGTTTTATGGTAAAGATACGTCGACGCTGAGAAAAAGGAAGAAGACTCCGCAGACCTGGAAATAGATTAAAACGTCAAACTCGTTGCGGCTTCCTGTATTGAACTCTGAAATCTGTTTGTATGTGGAAAGTGCTACGTTTATCACAAATATTGCTTTAGGAGTACTATTGATTTATCTACCTAGCTAGTAATTAATTGGTCTACATTTACGTTTTTTTAAACACGCAATTCTTGAAATGCTCATGGCTAGTCGAATAAAAGTTATTTCCATTATAAATATAAATTATAAATATCTCAGTTGGTAGAGCGCTGGCATGGATAGCCAGAGGTTGCGGGTTCGAATCCCGGCATGGGTGAAATTTTTAGCCTCTAAATAGGTTTTTAAATTATAAATATAGACAACGTTCGTTCAAACTAGGAACGGTGTATAATTATCAACCATGATTTTTAAGCGTCCCGCCGTCCTGACGTACACGTTATTGACAAATGTCCTCTGTATTCTCACTTTACAACATCGATAATTTACGTAATAATCACCGGTTATCATTATAAGAGTTATCATTATATCATTACCCATTACCGCGAACTGAAAAGAAGTAGAAGCGCCATCGCTCTAAAAGGATTAGGTGTTTTAGTTAATATTTTGACTAGCCCGACCCGTAAGGCTTAGCACGCGTTTCTTTCGAAAAAATCTGTGAGATATGGAAAATTTATGAAAATGCACACACTTGCGAACAAAAAAACGCGCGAGAACATTTCCCCAACCAAATCCGTGTTTTGCCACAGAATCCATTGCCACGCCATATAAATTCAAATGCGAAGTGCAAGTATTTTGTGGATTATAGACGTGTATGAATCTGTCGCACTGCAAAAAAATCAAGGTTTGCGGGAGGTTGTTCACTCAGCTCCTGCATCCAGGGACGATCACTCAGTGTTGTACATTGAAAATGTATAACAGGACCAACTAGCCTTAGTAAATCGTTATCAACCCTTGTATGTCCCCACTGCTGGGGCACGGGTCTCTTTCTGCGTTGCAGGAAGGTTAGGCCATACTCCGCCACGGGGGCCAAGTCCCGGTTGTTGGAGGATTGTAAGACAGTGGCGGGCCTTACTGTCAGAAGTTACCAAGCCGCCCGTAAGACCTCTGAAATGGCTTAACGACTGTCATTGCATGACAGCCGGCACCAACGGCTTAACGTGCCTTGCGAAGCACGGAAGCACTCGGAAAAATGCCACTAGCGGTAGTGACGGGATGGTCACCCATCCTGCACCTGACCGAGCCTGTTGTTGCTTAACTCAAGTGATTAATTCCAATCACTCGGTTCGCCTAGGCCACGAGCGCTTCGTAAATCGCTCAGTAAGTAATACAATGTTTTTTAAATTTATTCTAAAAAACTTTTTATTATATTCTATCAAGGCTATTCTATCATTTTACATTAAAAAAAGTCGTAAGGCAAAACGAGATATATGTTCGGTTGTTCATTTAGGATATCCAGGACGTGCTACTAGACTAACAACTTAGAGGAAACAGAGAAAAATCGCATGAAATATTATTAGCCACGTGATTTATAATCGTCAGAAACCAAACGCGGCAATATTATTCACAATGCATGCTACGCTTAAGATACGCTCGGACACTAAAACAGCGTACTTTATTGATACAATTTTGGTGGGAAAACAATACCCATTATATATTTTATACAGCCTTTATACGTCCCACTGACTACAGGGCATAAATTAGTTACTATATTTAAAAGCTCGCATTGGTAGCAGATCAGGAATATCATCTAACTCAGGACTGAGGGCTTCCACTTTTCCGAATTTCACAAACCTTACTCAGCATACACACGCCATGCTACAGAAAATGAAGAAAACAGAATAGTATTCTTGTTTGCTAATTATCGCATTACCCCATTTGCAACCTATCTTGCATCTGAACTACGAAAGAAAAAAACAACACGACCAAAATGAAAACGACTTCTTCTTCAGTATTTCAACTCCTAGAGCATAGAGCATCCACTTCAGACGGTTGTTCACGGCATCTTCCTGTCCAGGCCCCGCTAATGCCGATTGACTCGGTCTCTTGGGCTGTGGATATTTTTCAAGTAATCCTTGAACTAGTGAGGGGCTTTAAGAGGTTTGCTAGCGACAATATTGAAAAAATTTTTTTTTTCCTACAAGTCCTACAAGCACTCAACAGCAATCTCACAAACAACAGCTTGATACTAGAGTGTCACCATGAATTGGAAAAACTGTCAACATATAACCGAGTCACTTTACAATGGATAAAGGGTCATAGCGGCTCCCTGGGCAGTGATGCCGCGGATGAACTCGCTAAAAGAGGCTCGGAGGAAAGACGAGTGGAAAGACCTTAACCCCTGCTCCCACTCCTATACAACCAGTTTAGAAAATGGTCGAGGTCGCGAACAGAAAGCCAGCATGCCGATCGTTGGAGAACAGAAACCAAATGTAGACATGCCAGGGAGGCTTTACCAACAATCTCGAAATGTCTTTCACGTAGCCTGCTGCGTCTGAGAAGAGAAAATCTGTGCAAAGCTGTGGCAATCTTAACAGGCCACTGCTCACTAAACAGGCATCTCTACAATATGGGACTAACCAACAGCCCGCTTTGCCGGGGATGCCTCAAAGAAGAGGAAACATCTGCCCGCGTGACCATTCTCTGTGAAGGCGTGGAAAAGCAACGGACCGTCATCATTGGGAAGCCGGAGTCCCTTCAGGAAGCCCGCAGTGACATCGGAGCACTGCTGGTTTTCTGGAAAGGCTGGTTGGAGTAAACTCACAGCTCCACTATGTACAATGGCCCAATCATGAGGCTAAGTGCGGAAATCTCAGGTCTTACTAAGTGTCTCACCTTTATAACAAATTCACGTATAGCGTTCATGTAAATCACCCTCTACGCATCACACGTCATGCGTTACACACCACCCTTCTTCTTCTTAAAGTGCCGCTCCATTACTGAAGGTTGGCAGTCAGCTCTTCACAGCGGTCTCTGTTCAGTGCAATTCTGAAAAGCTCCTCTGCGGTTTTAACACCGGTCCACTCCTTGATGTTGCACAACCATGACATCCTTCTCCTGCCCGGCCTTCTCTTTCCTACACACCACACCACACCTCAACTCATACGCTACATGTTATCTTTCTTTCTTTACATTTATGTTAACTTGTAAAACTATTCTTATTATTATATGGTTATTTTAAGGATCCACAAGAATCTAAGATCAATGACCTGGGACTAGATAGCAGTTTTTGGCGTTATTGCTATCGATCGAGCCTATATTTTTGCTCGTAGGTTCTGGGTCGTAGACCTAAAGTCACTATTTATGCCTTAACACAGAATACAAAGAGACACATTGGAGAAATTATTTGTAAAAGAAGAAATGCTATTTTCAATTGGTGGCCTTCATGGAGCCGGGACTACTGTGACTTTCTAGTTTTTCCAAGCCGACATTAGTCAGCGACTTAGCCCTCAGCTGGGGCAGACACCGCTGGTCCCACGGGTGCAATTACCACGCGGGTCAAGCGTACCTGACCCCGTTTTATCGACAAACTATTTTCCATACCTGCGGTGCGGCATTAGAAAGGCCGCAGGCGTGCGTAGGGTTAACTTTTACAGGAATCTTTTACGTGTAATTGAAAATTGGGGATGGCGTTTGCAGGTGCAAATTGAAAATGAAATTCTAAGCTGTGCTGTTTGTTCACTTTTTGGGTTGCAAAAGTGTGGTTATCGTGTCTGTCTTTAACTAAATAATAAATAAATAAATAAATAAATATTCATGGACATATTACACAGATCTCGATAGCCTTATACGAAGTACAACTAAATGTCTTGTGTTATAGGTGCTAACGCGACGATAGATTTAATACAATAAATACATAGATAACATCCAAGACCCGAGACAAACTAGAAAATTACGTTTCCTAGTTTGACCCGGCCGGGGATCGAACCCGAGAGCTTCGGTTTTACAGTCAGCGTGCCAAACTGCTGCGCCACCGAGGCCGTCGCATTAGGCCTACCTTTTGTACATTATTTTTGTGCAATAAAAAATAATAATATAATTTTTGTGCAGATAATGGATGGTGGAATTAATGAGTGCAGCACAAACTACTAATGATTTTAAGACGCATCTTCGGAGTCAGATGTATAAATCTATACCTACCCCTGCATCTCGGAGGGGTAGGTAGAAATCAGCGCCTCGATTTTGTAACTTTTCACGTATATATTTGTGTGCAAAAACGTAATATATATTGTACTTTATCGTACAATTATGCTCAATATCAATGTCTCATATCAGAGTGCTTAGTGCGAGTTTGACAGATCCAATCGAATAACTTTACTACCGCGTGAATCGAGCGAGCATTGAGTAGTGAGTATGAGTAAGTTAACCGTTCGAACTGGCAAAACGCTGTTACAGTACAACTCGCACTCGCGTTTATTCGTGTTTTGGCTGGTAAACGTGTTCACTTCTCAACGTAAACCATTACAACTCGCACTCAGCAATTTTAATTTCCATACTTGTCACTAGGTGGCGCTTCCTCGATGCCATAGAAATATGAGTTTACGTTAACGCAATCGAGTAGTTAAAAAACTCGCACTAAGCACTCAGATACCCACTGAAATACGGTATTAACTACGTGTGATACATATTACGCCTCATATCTGCGGCGGAGCAAAGTAAACATTTCGCATTCGCACACAGATGCATACCTACGGGAAAAGTTAAATAATCAAGGTGGTAGATTTATTACTTACCACGAACTGAAAATACTTAAAACAACACGTATGAAAATAAATACCCTTTAATGCTGCTTTACGGATTTTGCGTGTTTTTCGTAACGCATATGGTTATAAATGGAAGATATACATTGCAATATACACTTACAAAACATTACTTTATATATTATAATAATATGTACTTTATAAGTACTAACATTCGCAATATTTTTCTACTCTGTATATTTTCGACATATTTCAGTACATTTTCGATTTCGTAGACTTTTAGTCCGGATCTACTTACGGTTGTTCCGGACTAAAAGTCTGCAATGTGTTGTGCTTACGAAAGTTTTAGTTCAAAATTTCCGATTTTATTATTGTTTACATACATGCACTTACCGACTATATTCTTCATGCAATCCACTCAATCCAAAAGTTGTCTGGAAGATATCGCTCTAAACGGTAAGACGGCCAATTGTATGACATTACTTACATTTAGGAAATCATGGTTGTATTCTTTTTTCTGGTTGTGCAATAAAGTACCATTCTCTATCTGTCTATATATCTATTAAAACCATGGTTTTTGCTAAACCGTCAGTTATGCTTAAAACTGATGGCCCATTTTACAAAACTTCGCTCTCTCACTCGCTAAGTAAGTAACGGAACTCCTAATTTGTGAGCGCCATTCGCCCCACTTAGGTCCCACCATTAATACGTCTTGAGGGTAGGAGATATATTTTCCGGTGCCAAACACGTAGTGGGGTATTCTTTGTACGTACTTTGAGACTCATTAACTGTTTAACGATTCAGCCCGGGTCCGTCTTGGATCTACATAGGGTAGCTCAGAAAGACTGCTTAGAATGATCTAAACACCAAATAGCCATTAGAATCAGTCTCCCTCTGTTTTTATGTAGTCTATATCCGTCGCAACTGTTGGCCACAGGCTTTCTGTCAGGGAGAGAATACGCGCGTGCCCAGCAGTATAGATAGAATGTTCTACACGATAAGACTGCCAATTTTATAACAGTACTTAGATTTAAGAAATCGTGGTTCTTTTTTTCTGGTTGTGCAATAAAGTGTTATCTATCTATCTATCTATTTTTAATTTTTTACTTAACCTCTTTTGTAGCAAACGTAGTGTAGGACGTCCTCCGACTAGGTGGGATGACGATCTGCGAAAAACTGCAGGCAAATGCTGGATGCGCCAAGCTGGAGGCAGGGCGCTATTGCGCTCATTAGGGGAGGGCTATGTCCAGCAATGGACTAATATAGTTTGATGAATTTAAAAACCTATTTAGAGGCTAAAAATTCCACCCATGCTGGGATTCGAACCCGCGACCTCTGGCTATCCGTGTCAGCGCTCTATCCAACTGAGCTAATGGGCGACTCACCGGCATCAGTGAAATTTCGAACCTCTTTACACTATTTTCTGTATTACGTACCGGCATGGGTTGAATTTTTAGCCTCTAAATAGGTTTTTAAAATTGTCCTTAGCACGGGTTAGTGCATTAAAAATAAAAATAGTGTAATAGTTTGGTGATGATTAGTAAAACCAGCCAAGTACCTGTCGAGACAGACGCTGTGTATGGTTTCAATGGATTTTGTACGATTTTTTTATAAGCGTTTAATCGTTAATTTGTTAATCCTATTTACCGTGTACTATATATTCAGTAAAAAATACAGCTACGTATTCAGTTTAGAAGAGTTATTTTAACATCACGAACTCTGCTGTAGCAGCGCCTGATGTTTTTGTACGAGCTTACCTACCACCAATATCATCCTGTCGGCTTAATCTAACTTTATCCACAAGAAAAACACGAAGGTCACACACAAAACACGAAGTAAACTAGGTAGCAGGTTTTTTTTACTATATTTTTCTGTTTCTCAGTGACTTCTGTTTCTGCTCTTGATACGGGTGTAATTTTAAGATGTTTGCGAGAGGCTCGACCTGACTTAATTGTTTAATTCGTTCACGGCTAGGTCAATGGTTTCACTAAAGGCCGAAGGCGTTTTCAAGCTCTACTTACTCAATTACTCAACGTAAACGTAACTAAACTTAAGCTTGTAACCCGCGGGAGAGGGCCGAGACTAGAGTGCGACTTGCCGTGATCCTGATAAACCTCAGTCTCTTTAACAAAAGTCATTAATCGTTACATAAACGCACTCCGGTTTCGGGTACTCCTGCCTTTCGCCAACACATCTTCAGTTTGGTGAAAAAATTTTCGCCTAGGACGTCCCTCACCGGCGCTTCCAGCTACATTCGTCGATATAGTTCTTCATTTTATTACATTTTAATATCTGAAGATGAATAGGCTAGGCCTTGACGGAACGTTGGTCTTTTTATATCTGACCTAGATGATCAATAAAGCGTCTGGTGGTTATTGGCAAGGCAGGCAGGCAGGCGAAAGTACTACGGACGAATAGTTTTTTTTAGGCCAGAACAAATACTTACCATCATCATCTACGTGAACTACCTACTGGTTAGTGGATGAAGGGAACCATTTTAATACTCTGTAATTACCACTTCGCTCGACAATAAGATTCCTCAAGATGTATTAGAGTTGCCACCGACGCGGCTTAAAAAATGTTCTAGGCCTTCACAATGCAAAAATGTCTGAATTATTTGGAAGACAAAGATGTCTGGTATGTAAATAAAGCTATAGGGAACGATTACGACTAGCGTAGTGTGCTTTAAGTAGGAAATTGTTTTAACTAAGCTAAATGCTGTTTTGAAAAGAATAAATGTGGAGTTTCTTTGTTAGCTTCTTCTACGCATAATCTAATTGTGAAACTACCAGTTTTGTCGTCCATTAGGTAAACCTTATGTTTTTATAACAAATAAATGACTTTTGACTTTGTCTTCCATTTACTCAGGTTACATTTTAGTGGCTCATTTAATGCATTTTTAAAAACCTATTTAGAGGCTAAAAATTTCACCCATGCCGGGATTCGAACCCGCAACCTCTGGCTATCCGTACCAGCGCTCTACCAATTGAGCCAATGGGCGACTCACGGCATCAGTGAAATTTCGAACCTCTTTACAATATTCTCTGTATTACGTACAGGCAGCGACATCTGACTTAAGCAAATTGCATTCCTTACAGCCCCGACTACCTACTTTGCAGTTAGGTTTTAACATCGGAACGATATCACTGTACCCACATGATTACACTATTTTTATTTTTAATGCACTAACCCGTGCTAAGGAACAAATTTAAAAACCTATTTAGAGGCTAAAAATTTCACCCATGCCGGGATTCGAACCCGCAACCTCTGGCTATCCGTACCAGCGCTCTACCAATTGAGCCAATGGGCGACTCACGGCATCAGTGAAATTTCGAACCTCTTTACAATATTCTCTGTATTACGTACAGGCAGCGACATCTGACTTAAGCAAATTGCATTACTTACAGCCCCGACTACCTACTTTGCAGTTAGGTTTTAACATCGGAACGATATCACTGTACCCACATGATTACACTATTTTTATTTTTAATGCACTAACCCGTGCTAAGGAACAAATTTAAAAACCTATTTAGAGGCTAAAAATTTCACCCATGCCGGGATTCGAACCCGCAACCTCTGGCTATCCGTACCAGCGCTCTACCAATTGAGCCAATGGGCGACTCACGGCATCAGTGAAATTTCGAACCTCTTTACAATATTCTCTGTATTAGCCTCTAAATAGGTTTTTTAAATTTGTTCCTTAGCACGGGTTAGTGCATTAAAAATAAAAATAGTGTAATCATGTGGGTACAGTGATATCGTTCCGATGTTAAAACCTAACTGCAAAGTAGGTAGTCGGGGCTGTAAGTAATGCAATTTGCTTAAGTCAGATGTCGCTGCCTGTACGTAATACAGAGAATATTGTAAAGAGGTTCGAAATTTCACTGATGCCGTGAGTCGCCCATTGGCTCAATTGGTAGAGCGCTGGTACGGATAGCCAGAGGTTGCGGGTTCGAATCCCGGCATGGGTGAAATTTTTAGCCTCTAAATAGGTTTTTAAATTTGTTCCTTAGCACGGGTTAGTGCATTAAAAATAAAAATAGTGTAATCATGTGGGTACAGTGATATCGTTCCGATGTTAAAACCTAACTGCAAAGTAGGTAGTCGGGGCTGTAAGTAATGCAATTTGCTTAAGTCAGATGTCGCTGCCTGTACGTAATACAGAGAATATTGTAAAGAGGTTCGAAATTTCACTGATGCCGTGAGTCGCCCATTGGCTCAATTGGTAGAGCGCTGGTACGGATAGCCAGAGGTTGCGGGTTCGAATCCCGGCATGGGTGAAATTTTTAGCCTCTAAATAGGTTTTTAAATTTGTTCCTTAGCACGGGTTAGTGCATTAAAAATAAAAATAGTGTAATCATGTGGGTACAGTGATATCGTTCCGATGTTAAAACCTAACTGCAAAGTAGGTATTCGGGGCTGTAAGTAATGCAATTTGCTTAAGTCAGATGTCGCTGCCTGTACGTAATACAGAGAATATTGTAAAGAGGTTCGAAATTTCACTGATGCCGTGAGTCGCCCATTGGCTCAATTGGTAGAGCGCTGGTACGGATAGCCAGAGGTTGCGGGTTCGAATCCCGGCATGGGTGAAATTTTTAGCCTCTAAATAGGTTTTTAAATTTGTTCCTTAGCACGGGTTAGTGCATTAAAAATAAAAATAGTGTAATCATGTGGGTACAGTGATATCGTTCCGATGTTAAAACCTAACTGCAAAGTAGGTAGTCGGGGCTGTAAGTAATGCAATTTGCTTAAGTCAGATGTCGCTGCCTGTACGTAATACAGAGAATATTGTAAAGAGGTTCGAAATTTCACTGATGCCGTGAGTCGCCCATTGGCTCAATTGGTAGAGCGCTGGTACGGATAGCCAGAGGTTGCGGGTTCGAATCCCGGCATGGGTGAAATTTTTAGCCTCTAAATAGGTTTTTAAATTTGTTCCTTAGCACGGGTTAGTGCATTAAAAATAAAAATAGTGTAATCATGTGGGTACAGTGATATCGTTCCGATGTTAAAACCTAACTGCAAAGTAGGTAGTCGGGGCTGTAAGTAATGCAATTTGCTTAAGTCAGATGTCGCTGCCTGTACGTAATACAGAGAATATTGTAAAGAGGTTCGAAATTTCACTGATGCCGTGAGTCGCCCATTGGCTCAATTGGTAGAGCGCTGGTACGGATAGCCAGAGGTTGCGGGTTCGAATCCCGGCATGGGTGAAATTTTTAGCCTCTAAATAGGTTTTTAAATTTGTTCCTTAGCACGGGTTAGTGCATTAAAAATAAAAATAGTGTAATCATGTGGGTACAGTGATATCGTTCCGATGTTAAAACCTAACTGCAAAGTAGGTAGTCGGGGCTGTAAGTAATGCAATTTGCTTAAGTCAGATGTCGCTGCCTGTACGTAATACAGAGAATATTGTAAAGAGGTTCGAAATTTCACTGATGCCGTGAGTCGCCCATTGGCTCAATTGGTAGAGCGCTGGTACGGATAGCCAGAGGTTGCGGGTTCGAATCCCGGCATGGGTGAAATTTTTAGCCTCTAAATAGGTTTTTAAATTTGTTCCTTAGCACGGGTTAGTGCATTAAAAATAAAAATAGTGTAATCATGTGGGTACAGTGATATCGTTCCGATGTTAAAACCTAACTGCAAAGTAGGTAGTCGGGGCTGTAAGTAATGCAATTTGCTTAAGTCAGATGTCGCTGCCTGTACGTAATACAGAGAATATTGTAAAGAGGTTCGAAATTTCACTGATGCCGTGAGTCGCCCATTGGCTCAATTGGTAGAGCGCTGGTACGGATAGCCAGAGGTTGCGGGTTCGAATCCCGGCATGGGTGAAATTTTTAGCCTCTAAATAGGTTTTTAAATTTGTTCCTTAGCACGGGTTAGTGCATTAAAAATAAAAATAGTGTAATCATGTGGGTACAGTGATATCGTTCCGATGTTAAAACCTAACTGCAAAGTAGGTAGTCGGGGCTGTAAGTAATGCAATTTGCTTAAGTCAGATGTCGCTGCCTGTACGTAATACAGAGAATATTGTAAAGAGGTTCGAAATTTCACTGATGCCGTGAGTCGCCCATTGGCTCAATTGGTAGAGCGCTGGTACGGATAGCCAGAGGTTGCGGGTTCGAATCCCGGCATGGGTGAAATTTTTAGCCTCTAAATAGGTTTTTAAATTTGTTCCTTAGCACGGGTTAGTGCATTAAAAATAAAAATAGTGTAATCATTTAATGCAGTTATTTCTATCCTTCAATCTTTATTTTATTTTCCCCCGAGGACTCGATTCACACATCGTTAAAAATAAATCCTCGTTTATTCACGTAATTATTCACTCAAACGTATCGTATTTTACCTTCTGCTGAAGACGTTGACAAGTTGTTCTTTTTATCAAGACAGGGTATTACATTATCAATTAAGTTCGTGTCATATTAGAAAGAAAGAGAGAGAGAGAGAGAGAGATTTATTGCTACAACAGTCACACACACAAAACATCTAACAAATACGAAACAAACTTATCGGAGAACAATCAAAGGGAAAGTTAGTACAGACAATTTAAGCAGTTTTGTCGCGGAGTGTTTCCGTTGCTGCAAAAGGCAGCTGACTCAGCATTTTGCTAAGGGTGTGAGCCCTTAGCGCTGGTTTTCAGTCAGTACCTGAGAATATCTCACGAGTGTCCCAGTGCGCGGGTCGGTATGTCGTAATTTAAATACTATCGATAATACTTATGTATATTATAATTTATCCAATAAAAACAAATACCATATGCGTAACAAATATACATAAACAATAAAATAATAACAAAAAAAAAACGAACAATGTGAAATTAAGACAGCCGTCCTTGATGCGATCACATAGTCAATTAATTAGTCAAGTCAAGGCGGCGAGAAGTTTGGACAGGATAGGGAAATCTCTGCTGCTCCAGCAAATATGCCCTGAGCTTACGCCCAAAGGCACATCTACTAGGCGCATCGCGGACTGGGGGAGGAATATCATTCCAGCACTTGGACGCCGCATACTTAAAACTGCCACGGAAAGCCTTCGTACGATGCGCGGGAATAAGGATTCTGTCCTTATGTACATAGCGTTGACGGGACGACAACTCCAGCTTTTTGTGTAGATAAGCAGGACATTTACTGCGAAATAGTCCAAACAGTAACGTAGCCAGATGTAGTCGTCGTCGGACTTCCATGTTCAGAAGCTTTGCAGCGTTCAAGAACGGGGTGATATGGGATCTGGGGGAAACAGTAAAACAAAACCGAGCACATGCGTTTTGCACAAGTTGTATTAACCTCTTTTTTCGACCAAGTATACAACCACCATAGACAAGATCGCAGTAGTTCAATTTAGATAATATCAAAGATTCACTTAGCCTAACACGCAAATCAGTGCTAAGGTAATCGCGTATATTATATAAAACTTTAAGGCGGTAGAAGCAATTGCTGACTACATTTCTAATGTGGTTTTCAAATCGTAACTCACCGTCCATCAGCACACCAAGATTTTTTGCCTCTACAACCCTCTCCACTGGTTTACCCATGATCGCTATATTATTGACTGCAAGAGTTTGTACCGTATTATGGATTTGACTTTTAGTACCAAGCACCATATACTTGGACTTGCTAGGGTTCAGTACAAGAAAGCTCCTATCGGACCATGACGCTATGCTATCGAGATCCCTATTGATCGAGCTGACTGCCATAGCTGCATCTGATGGTATGGTAGATATGAACAGCTGTGTATCATCAGCATAAAGAT
The DNA here is from genome assembly GCA_934045075.1 of Yponomeuta sedellus. NCBI lineage: Eukaryota > Metazoa > Arthropoda > Insecta > Lepidoptera > Yponomeutidae > Yponomeuta > Yponomeuta sedellus. The sequence continues at coordinate 10,736,430 of OW203739.1, read as the reverse complement.
GGCATTTGCTGTTAATTATGTTGGTGTCAGTTGGTGTCATAATTCCTAATAAATATTAGGAATTATGACACCAACTATTATTTACTACTGTAAATAACTTCGTGTCATGATAGAGATTATGACACCAACTTAATTATGTACCCGTTTTCCCTGTAATTGACTTGGTGTCATATGTGGCTTTTCTATAAAGGGTAACTTCTAAAATGCACAATTATTATTTAGGGTTTGTATTTTAGGCCAGTCATATCGAACATTAAAATCACAAAGTAATGTCTAGTTCTGATTTTTTAATATAATATTAGGATCACTACCAGTAGCGTATAATTATGCAAATTTGCAGCTTCGAAAGGCCTGTGCTAAGAGTTTTATTTTTTGAAATATCAGGGCTTACTTAATTTTGTGAAATTCGGGTTTCAACTTCTAATTATGTTGCCATCAATTAAACATTTTCCTACATAGAAAATTGTCCATTGTGTATATAAATGGTTTTAAGCATTAACTATCTAACAAATACCACCAACAAAAATAACACAAAATTTATTAAAAACAAAAGTACTGAGCAAGTACATTTCAGGAATTGCCCATTTTAGAAATAACTCAATTTCTGACAATAATGAGCTTTATGACACGGCGAGTTTCGGTTCTAAGCTCAGATTCGCCAAATTTTACCAATGACAAATCCTCAGATGAATGAAACCTTTTATGATAAATCGAATTTTCAGTCATAAAGATATTCTTCAAACATTTCTCTTACAGCAGCTGGTCAATGTTATAATTTTTTTTGTAGGGTAACTGATTCGAGTGACCGTGTATACAGGTTCTGGTGAAGTCAACTGCATAATGGTAGTGTTGTAAATACTTTTACTTGGTAGATGCTCACTATGTATTTGACCACTATTCCAAAAAGGTCTCTTGCTATGATAAAGAAATATTTATTAATTCCAGTAACTTACTAAATATTTACGACATTCACTCACGGACATTTAATTGACTTTTAAGGGGATATTCTAACCATGATTCAGAAACAAGTTTATTGAAAAAATTAGGTTTTTATTCCCCGAATTACTCGTTTAAGCATAGTCAAACAGAATGAAAACTTATAAAAGTAAAAAAAAATATGGCCCTTTAAGGTCTTACGGTCGGCGCCGGCTAACTTAATTATGGTTTACGCATATCGAGGGACAGAATCGTTATACATTAAATATATTAAAAAACCCCTTTTCAACATCATTACATCATCATCATCATAAGAGTTTCGAACAATATTTATAAATATTGTCGATATTATATGTTGTACGGTAGGCATGAATATTGAATACAACGGCAGTCTAAGCATGAGCACTGAGTTTGATTGACGTTCCTTCTAATTATAAAGTAGGTATAACTTAACAAATATGTTACACCATGACCGAAAAATTTGTATTTCTATTAATTAGTAAGTATTACTATTTTTCATGTAATAAAAAGAATATTCTCTTCAAATGTGTCGATCAAATTCGAAGTCATCCAGTAGAATGCTATAAACGGATTATTGTTTTCGCTGAAGAGACCTTTTCGTCACATTTCTTTTTTATTTCCAATGAATTTATATTATATAACTCGCGCAATACAAACTTCTCCCTGAGTAACACGCCGGATTTCCTTCGGGATCGGTTTGCGAATGGAAATGGTGACATGCTGCAATTACCGAAGCTTACACACAATTTGCAGTGAGGTGCTTTAAGCTCTAACGTGTGACGTTAAAGCTGATTTTGCGTTGGTAACGCTATTCAGCTGGTTAATTTAACTTACGCCGTCCAGGGATATAATTTTAGTGCTCTTCTCTGATTCATGTATATTGGCCGCAGTTCTGCTTTGGAATTAGGTTCTAACCTTAGGTAAACAAAAATAGACGAACACAAACGTCTCTACTGGCTAAAACGGAATATAGACTGAACTGCACAAGAATATCGGATTTTCCAATCAACTTAGTAGAGTGCAGTGGCCTGTACTAGTTATAGAAAATTGTGAAATGGACTGCGCTACAGTAAAGTATTTTTTAAACATACTCAGGACTTTACTGTTTTAATATATTTGTAACATTCTAGGCGCAGACTTGTTTTCACCTGAAACAAGTTATATACATATATCCACGGCAAGACACAACGGCATAAATTATAAAGTTCAAGAAAACAGTTTCTGATGTTTTTGGGGTCTAAGCTGTAAAACAAAAAAGGATGTAAAACTATATTAGGGCTAACATTGTAAAATTTTTCATCAGTCATTGCCAAACAAAACAGTTTTGTTGAGCAACTGGCAGCCAGTTGCTCAATTGTTTTCACCTGAAACAAGTTATATATATCCACGGCAAGACACAACGGCATAAATACCTTATAAAGTTGAAGAAAACAGTTTCTGATGTTCTTGGGGTCTAAGCTGTAAAACAGAAAAGAATGTCAAACTATATTATGGCTAATATTGTAACATTTTTCATCAGTCATTGCCAATCAAAACAGTTTTGTTGAGCAACTGGCTACATAATTAATAAATATGGAACTATTGGCGATTGCTGAGACTATATCCACGAAACTGTACCTACACACACGTCTCGTGTGTTTCGTGTGTGTATGTAGGTAAGTTAAGGCAGGGTTCACAATGTAACAGGCCTCATTCAAAAGGCCCGCATCGTGCCCCAGTCTTGGGAACAAAATAGATCAATTCAAGAGACAAGGGAGCCTGATATAACAATGATATTCATAGGTTCTGTCCAAGACATCGGACAGCACCCGTTTTGTTCGATATTTGTACTTAAACTGGTAGCGATAAGAGGCAAAGAAAGGATTTCAAGAGAATACCTCTATACATTACTGCTATACGGTACACCTATTGACATTCAGTGGTGGTCCGAGTGGATGGATCAAGAGGGCCGTGCCCCTCTCTTTACAAAGTATAACAAGGTTATTAGAAAAGAGTAAAAGTAAATAGTTTTTCTATAAAAACCTATTTAGAGGGTAAAAATACAGCCCATGCGTGGACTCGAACCCACGAACTCTGGCTAACCGTACCAGCGCTCTCCCAACTGAGCCAATGGGCAAGTGCCGGCATCAACTAAATTTCGAAATTCTTTACAATATTATCTGTATTATTTACAGGTAGCGAAATCTGGCTGAAGTAATTTGCATCACTTGCAGCCTCGAGTACCTACTTCGCAGTTACGTTTTACATCGGAATGACATCGCTGTACCCACATGATTATATTCTTTTTGATGCACTAACCCGTGCTGAGGACATTTTTAAATAACTATTTAGAGACTAAAAATCTAACTTACTACTAATACTAATTATTATTCTACTCGTATATACATATGCACATGTTATTTGTTAAGGTGTTTAATGTTCGTGAGTTGCAAGTATCGTTATCAACTCTTGTATGTCCCCACTACTGGGGCACGGTCTCTTCCTGCATCGCAGGAAGGTTAGGCCATACTCCACCACGGGGGCCAAGTCCGGGTTGGTGGAGGATTGTAAGACAGTGGCGGGCCTTACTGTCAGAAGAGAAAGAAAGAAAGAGAAACATTTAATGCATCAACAGTCACACACACAAAACTTCTAACAAATACGAAACAAACTTATCGGAGAACAATCAAAGGGTAAGGTAGTAAAGACAATTTAAACAGTTTTGTCGCGGTGTGTTTCCGTTGCTGCAAAAGGCAGCTGACTCAGCATTTTGCTGAGGGTGTGAGCCCTCAGCGCTGGTTTTCAGTCAGTACCTGATCAGTACTCTCACGAGTGTCCCAGTGCGCGGGTCGGTATGATGCAATTTAAATAAATATCTACATATTATGTATATTGCAATTTATATAATATAAAATATCCATAAACAATAAAATAAAAAACGAACAATATGAAATTAAGACAGCCGTCCTTGATGCGATCACAAAGTCAATTGATTAGTCAAGTTAGTAATGGCGGCAAGAAGTTTGGACAGGATAGGGAAGTCTTTGCTGCTCCAGCAAATATGCCCTGAGCTTACGCCCAAAGGTACACCTACTAGGCGCATCGCGGACTGGGGGAGGAATATCATTCCAGCACTTGGACGCCGCATACTTAAAACTGCCACGGAAAGCCTTCGTACGATGCGCGGGAATAAGAATTCTGTCCTTATGTACATAGCGCTGACGGGACGACCACTCCAACTTTTTGTGTAGATAAGCAGGACATTTACTGCGAAATAATCCAAACAGTAGCGTAGCAAGATCTAGTCGTCGTCGGGCCTCCATGTTCAAAAGCTTTGCAGCGTTCAAGAACGGGGTGATATGGGATCTGGGTGGGACAGTGAAACAAAACCGAGCACATGCGTTTTGCACTTGTTGTATTAACCTCTTTGTTCGACCAAGTATACAACTACCATAGACAACATCGCAGTAGTTCAATTTAGATAATATCAAAGATTCACTTAGCCTAACACGCAAATCAGTGCTAAGGTAATCGCGTATATTATATAAAACTTTAAGGTGGTAGAAACAATTGCTGACTACATTTCTAATGTGGTTTTCAAATCGTAACTCACCGTCCATCAGCACACCAAGATTTTTTGCCTCCACAACTCTCTCCACTGGTTTGCCCATGATCGCTATATTATTGACTGCAAGAGTTGGTACCGTATTATGGATTTGACTTTTAGTACCAAGCACCATGAACTTGGACTTGCTAGGGTTCAGTACCAGACAGTTCCTATCGGACCATGACGCTATGCTGTCGAGATCCCCATTGATCGAACTGACTGCCATAGCTGCATCTGATGGTATGGTAGATATGTACAGCTGTGTATCATCAGCATAAAGATGGCATTTGCTGTTCTTGATGCAGGAAACTATATCTGCGCTATATAAAATGAACAAAAGTGGGCCCAATATAGATCTAAGACCAAATATAGACCCGACTAAGCAACTGGTTGAGGCACACCCCTAACCAGTTGCTTAGTCGATGATAATTGCATCGTACCATTGCCTTTCTGAATTGCCACTAGCTGCGCACGGCCCGACAGATAACTGTCGAACCACCGAACAGTAGCATTATCAAATCCATAATACGACATCTTCAATAACAAAAGGGAGGTATTCAAACTGTCGAAGGCCCTGGAGAAATCTAGCAGCACCAGAATGGTACTCTTTCCCCTGTCAAGCTCCGTCAAGACGTTATCTACAACGTCCAATAACGCGGTAGCCGTTCGACCCTCGACCCTTCCGGAATCCAGACTGTATATCTGGCAGTATGCCGTTTTCCTCCAGGTACTTCGACAACTGATTATACACGGCCCTCTCGATTATCTTAGATAAGCAGGAAAGGATGCTGATGGGGCGGAGATCGGATATGTGGACAGGGTTTGGTTTCTTGGGAAGCGGAGAAACTTTCGCAGTCTTCCAGTTAGTCGGTCGGAAAAGTTTTCGAAACTATGCTCCGATTAACAATTGCAGTTAATACTGTTAGAGTCGTTGGTAGAGTTAGTAATATCATGTCAATGCTAATCAAGTCAGTACCAATGCCATTAGTTTTTATAGAAGTCAGTATGTTTGATATGGTTAAGGCGGTCACAATGTTCAGTGCAAAAGTGGTAGCCATGTCGTGTCTATGAAATTCGTAATAGGTCAAGTCAGAGAGAGTCACTTCATTCGATCCTGGCACAGCCAAAAAGTAGTCATTAATCGCGTCAGCATCGTTATAGTGTAAGGGTAGTTCTAAATTCCGCTTCAAGCCGCCCATAAGGGCTCTGACATGGCTTAACGACTGCCATTACATGACAGCCGGCGCCAATGGCTTAACGTGCCTTGCGAAGCACGGAAGCACTCGGAAAAAATGCCATTGCAATAAAGTATACATAATAATAATAGGAAGCTGAAGACAGGGCGCTATGGCGCTCATTAGGGGAGGGCTACGTCCAGCAGTGGACTACATAATAAAGCTTGAAGCAGAAGAAAAAGAAGAGAAGAAGAATAATATGTAATGTATAAGAATTCTCTGTATCACAGTGTTTGTTATCGAACAGTCGAATGTACGAAGGATTTTTTACAGTGTACTTTGTTTGTTATGATCAATATATTATCTTTGGTTATGATGTTACGTTTACGTTTTGTCTCCGTCTATGGTTGCCTGGAAGAAACTGCTTTCAGTAATCTCATATAATTTCTGTTACTGTAATTTCTGTTTACAATAAAGAATATTCTATCTATCCATCCATCCATCCATCCATCCGTCCGTCCGTCCGTCCGTCCGTCCGTCCGTCCGTCCATCCATCCATCCATCCATCCATCTATGTTAGTCAATTTCATCCAAAGGTTAGACTATTTTATCTTTGTGTCAAAAGATTTATGTTAACTTTCTTTCTTGACTTCGGTTCTGAGAAATATATATCATCATGAACCCATAATGTCCCCACCGAAGGGCACGGATCGCTTCCCTGAGGAAGGTATAGGCCGTACTCCACCACTTTTTTAGAAATATACGTCACTTGATAATTGATATATATCACGTGCTTAGAAATGTAATGTCACTTGATTATTGAAATGTCCAAACTAAATGGCACTTGGTTTTCATTGTCAATGTCGTATTTTCTATAATATAAAAATGAATCGCTGAATGCGCAAATCTCGAGAGCACCTGAACCAATTTCGCTAATTTTTTTTTTTTTTTTAAATATTCCTTGAAGTACGAGGATGGTTCTTACGGAGGGGGAAAAAAAAGAACTGACTGTTATAGGCGGCACGAAGTTCGCTGGGTCAGCTAGTAATATTATAAAGAGGAAACGGCCACCCTCCATTAGTATTAAAAGGGAAACGAGAAGAAAAAGAAGAAAAGTTTGTAAGTTAATATGTTTGTAAAATTGTATGTAAGGGGTAATTTTCGAGGATATCTAAACGATTCAAAAAATCGAAAAATCTTTCACCAGTATCCAGAATGGACCTTCATTGTGGACATAGGCTGTAAGTTAATCCGTTAACCCCGCGAACGCAGCCCAGGGCACGGCTACATTTCAGGCCCTTCGCGGTGCTAACTTGCACCAGCAATAGAATAATAGTTAAAAGAGCCAAGGACGGTAATCATCAATACACACGTGTATCATACGACGTTTTTCAACACACTTGTGAATAAAATAACAATGAAAACTCATTTTCTTCGTAACTAGTACTTGTAGACATTTTAATTAATAAATAACTATAACTTAATAGTGAAAACGAGTTGTGAAAAATGTTTCGCTATGGCGGGAAAAATTAATCAGTTTAAATTAAATTAATCCTATGCGCGCGCATTGCGTTCGGCCACAGACTAAAGGGATGAGATTTTTTTTTATTTTCCGCGCATAGGATTTGCGCCTATTCTGCCACGTATAAAATGGAGAATTTAAAGTTTTCTTTTATTGAAGAGAAAACAAAAGTTATATTTGAGTGAAAGTTTTATTTATTAAACACGAGTTAAAGTTTAACAGGACTTTAACAGGAGTTAAAGTTATCTTTTTAAATAAGAAGTTGCATGAAATGAGCAAGCAATAGTAACATTAATTTATTTGTTCTATTGAATACGATCTTTTTTTGGATAAAAACTTTTTTAAGAACAAAGCAACTCAACCAATAAAATTAAAAAAAAAATCTATAACTGAATCTACAGTGCGTTCACATTAACTTGACGCGTGAGAGAATTGGTAGCACTGAGATGTTTACCTACTGTTACCATGTTAAATAAGAAATCATTCCCATTACTTGGGGAAAATAAAAGGATTGAGGGCTTGTTTTACCATCTTCCGATTAGGTCCAAAAGCTAATTCACATGTTATGTCCTTGTTACCAATTCTCTCACGCGTCAAGTTAATGTGAACGCACTTTATAGTGAGTTATAGCAATGAAAAAGTCACAGTTTGACGATGGGTGTCATTCTGTGCCTAATTGCGATGACCATAGAGCCACTTTAAAAGCAAGAGTGTTGAAAAAAAATCACTTGTTTTTTAATACGTTTATTTCAAAAATTGAACTTCATAAATAATCTTAAGAACTGTGACAATTATTTTTAGAACCTACAGAGTCTATTCTACCTCTGTCCAAAGGTTAACTGGACAAGATTACTTTGAATGACAAGGCCGTCGTCTGTACACTTAGATTAAGAAATATCTGTGTATTCTTTACGTACAGTAAAATGTTCTCTATCTATAATAGAACCTACTATCAACAACCTAGAACTTTAATTGATTTACTGAAAACTGCCTGAAAGTCCTTCATCTTTGGACTTACGTTCTTTTCAATTGGTTTTAAAAATAACTACTATATTTATTACGATTTATGATGTTCACTTTTGAAAAGACGCGTAACAAAAGATGATACTATTTTTTTTCGTCGGTGGCGCTAGTTACTACCGCATAGTGCCTTAATAAAAGTGTCTAAAAACTTAAATGACTGCTAAAAGCTATTTTATGTTGTAAAACTTTTATAAATAATGAAACTGGAGCGACTTCAACTTTGTGCTTTATTTATTTTATTTGACGACCTCTGTAGTGTAGCGGTAGCGCATCTGCCTACCATGCAAGAGGTCCCGGGTTCGAGTCCCGGCTGGGGACAAAAAGAAAACCCCAGGTCTTGGATGTTTACATATTTGTGATGTCGCTGTTTCTGGTTCCCATGACACAGTGTATCCTAGTGTGGGGTCAGAAGCAATGTATGTGCCTGTATGTAAACGTTGTGTTATTTTATTTATAATAAAAACAGAAAATTGGATAAAACAGAATAAGCAGATAAAAATTGTCAGGTCTAGTCAAGATGTGAAGTAGTAATGTTAAAAATGAGGGAAATCTCAAAAAGACAAAATTAAAGAAATATAAAAAAATGGTGTAAAGAGGTTTGCACCGTTACAAAGCTATCCATTGGAGTGCCTATAGTTTCGGATTATGTCAAAACCCTCATGGTTTTCCAAGCTGTAGGATCTAAAAATAGTTACCACAGTTGTTAAGATTTGTCATGTTCACTTTTAGATAAAATCATACTATAAAACGAGTTATGATTTTTATTCCATTGGTAGCGCTAGTTAGCCCTAAGCGCCTTAGTAGAAAAAAGAAACAATATTTATGGATGATTCGAGTTTATCTGTTTTTAGATTACGAATGAATGGGCATTGTCACATCCTATTTTTTATTCTATAAATTCAAAATATAGACTAATATAAGAAACTAATTTGAATATTTTCTTAATTTTTGATGTAATTATTTATTTATTAATTATTTAATGTTTTGTATGACGTCACCACTGGCATTATGAACTACGTTCATTGAATTTATTAATGATAAAAAAAGTTCACGTTTGACAAAATGTTGTAGGCAATGGAACTACCGCTTTAGAGCCAATGATGACGTCATTGAAAGAAAAATGAAGTGAACATTATTTTGCGATAAATATTAAAAATGCGTTTTTATTTTACCTAATTAAACCCCTAATAGTAATCAGTATCCCTATTCCTTAAAATGGTTTTTACTTTACGACAATCGATACCTCTTATCAATGCCCATTGTGTGTGAAATGAACGAGACATACTGTTTGAAAACACTGTGTGTATTGTTCACTGAATGCGGAATTTATTTCACGGTTAATTTGGTGCATGTATTACCTTTTAATAAGTCATATAAAATATATGATTGATATTGCATTGGCAAGCGGTGGCAGAGGAGCGGCGTCACATTCGTGGTTTGAATACATTTTCTGACCTTGTCGAACTTACGTACATTTGTGACATTTGTAACCGTGATGGAAAACGTCGTTAGGAAACCTGAGTGTCTTCACTGAGCTGTTCACATACCTCAGAGCTTGAAATTATTAATCCGCGGTAAGCACGTGGGGTAATGAGACGTTTTCAGCTCAAATTCTCAAAGCAATTCATAGATTACAGATTACAGGCGTGGCCATAGAAAAACTGAAATACGGCTGTCAAAAGTAATCTGTGCTGAGCAAAATTTGACAGACGGGTAATAAAGTTGTTTTATTTATTTAATCCCAAATATTAAATAAATAAAACAACTTTTACAACAATCGTTTCCGCCAAACTAAATGATAGTTGGTTGGCAGACTTACTCTCACTTTAAAACTAAGTTACGTAAACTACCTAACAAATTACTTAAATTAAGTTTACATAGAAAAGTACAACAAGATACGTCACATAGGGTCAATTCGTGGTACTGGTTACAAACCTTGGTTGGTTATTGTGCCCCGCAGTGGGATCTATTTAGTTTATATCATCATAATCAGCGGGTGTCAGTCTACTGCTGGACATAGGCCTCTCCCAAGACACGCCACGGAGCCCGGTCTTCGGCTCTTCTCAGATGGCAGTGGGTGGCAACACCGATAACCGTTGAGGTAGACTGGTTCTAGACTGAAGACCGCGAATCGGGGCGAATCGAAACGTAGCGTAGGACGCCCTGGGATCAAGTAGAGCGATGACATTTACAAAGCTGGAGGGCAGTGACTGGAAGAGAAGAGCCGAAGATAGACTATATAAAATAAATTTTGTTTGGCCATAGTTTTTTAACACAGTATAACATTATCAGCTCTTTTACGCATTTTAATGCCGTATCACGGGCATTGGCATCAACATCTGACATGTACGATATTTTTTTACGATTTCTAAGTTTTAGTTCATAAAGTTGTATTGACAAAAAGAATATGATTGATGATATCAACCCTTTGTACGTTCCCACTGCTGGGGCACATAATTCTTTCTACATAGCAGGAAGGTTAGGTTCATACTCCACCATGGGAGCGAAGTCTGGGTTGGTGAAGGATTGTAAGACAGTGGCGGGCCTTACTGTCAGAAGTTATCAAGCCACCCCAATGAGGCCTCTGACATGGCTTAACAACTACGATTAAAAGACAGCCGGCATTAACGGTTTAACGTGCCTTGCAAAGCACGGAAGCGTTCGGAAAAAATGCCACTAGCGTTATTCACGGTATGGTCACCCGTCCAGCACCTGACCGCGCCTGCTGTTGCTTAACCCAAGCGATTGATTCCAACCATTGGATTCCACTAGGACACGAGCTCTTCACGCAATGAATATGATTCACCCTAAATAATGATTTAATACAAACGGCTGAGCTGCGAATTTCAGGATTTAAAAAGTTCCAAGTGTGTCAGATTGTAACAACCCAGCCCTTTATGTGCCCGCGCTGCGTTCCCGGTAACGTGACGACCCTGCCAGCTGGCGTCCCTCGCTCGGGAATGTCCAATTGTTACTGAATTGCCGCACGGAATGTCTGAGGACTGCTCGGTAGTACGATGAGGAAAAAATGCTTGGTTATGCTTGGTACATTTTGTCGGTTAAATAAAGCTCTTATCCACTTACATGTTCATTTTACTGACTATCTGTAAGGTTTACTCATTCGCAAGGACAATTTAAACTAATGAAGCAATCCATCAAATACCGAGGAGAAAATCGTAGCACCTCAGCTAAGTAAACTATTTTGAAACGCTACTTGGTTTATTAAAATTATTAACTTTGTAACGGTGCAAACCTCTTTACACCATTTTTATTTCTTTTTCTATCTATCATTTTCAAATATTTAAATTTTGTAACTCATTCTTCGATTTCCCTCATTTTTCACCACTACTACTTTACCCTTTGACCAGATCTGACATATAACATGCACAGATGGAAATGTTGATATCATGTTAACTGTACTACCAACGCGACACGATACCATAACAGCACGTTTCCGACACCAAATTAAGAATAGCAAGTCTTAGCGTACTTTTGTGTATTATTAAGTGGCTAACTTAAGGAGAATATATTCCTCAACGTAAGCACTTGATCTATCGCGAAAACTTTTACTCAAGGAGGGCGAAATAATAATGATGGACACCTGGAACGCAGGTGCCTGACTTTTTCGCGTAGATAGGGGCGCATAAGATAATGTAATTTCTGTGTAGGTAAGCCACTCATTCTAGGACAGGTTGGAAGATTATCTTGATTATTCAGAGGCGTTATGATATCCATTTATGTAGCCTCCATAATAGGAGTGTCACACCACAGGGCATTGGCCTCTCCCATTTTAGTTCAAGATTGTTGGTTGTTGGGACGACAGATCCGGCAACCCAGTTGCTGTGAGAATATTATAAGACTTATATAATATTCTCACAGCAACGGGGAGACATAGCAACGGAGTAGCGGTCTGGATCGATTTCTATTTTATTGTCCTTTTTATTATTGAATTTGTTTTAAAAATAACTAATATCTATAATTCGGACTTTCCATTTTTGGCGCTAATCGTCAAAGTATGCAGATTCAGAAGAAGGGAGTTTTGGCGGATATTAAGTATAAACATGACATTAATCCCCGTGTTAGAGTATGGCCTATATCATCCTTAGGGAAGAGACCCACGTCCCTCGGTGGGGACATAATAGGTTGATGATGATTATAAGCATATTCATTGAATTCACTAAAACGTTGACCTCATCAAAGTATTTTTTTATGGAATTAGTACAAAATTTTGCTTTTATGAGTGGCTTAACTTAACATGTAAAGTCTTCTCAGTTTTCATATTTAAAACATTTAAAAAATGCAGGCAGGCCAATTGCATGTCAGGCCACACGCAGTATAGGGTTCTGTCGAGAGGGAATTTCGTAAACGGTTTATAGAACTTACAACTTCATCAAAGTGATTTTTAATGGAATTTGTTCAAAATGTTTGTTTAGATAACTTGCAAAGCCTTGGTAGATTTAATTTTAAGTATTATCTGTGCTTCAATCCACTGTTTAGCCAGAAGAGGGCGTAAAGATGAAATCCTGTCGTTTATTCAATATGATTAATAAGTATATCAGCTAGTACTTTTCGTCTTTATACAAAGCTGCGGACAGATAGGCTGACAGACAGACGAACGTACATTGAGAAACTGTAATGGATCGTTATTGACTACGGAACCCTAAAAAGAATCTGCTTTCATATTATTTCTCCCCGGTTTCATCGGTTCTCACTTCCTCGTTAGGGCGCACGTGCGGTCAGTATCGGTCAACATTGGAATCTTTTCTGTCTGCAATAAAAGCATTCAGAGCAGCAAATATGGGGGGCACAAATACTAACCTGCCACAACCATGATTATGTAACTTTCACGCATAGGTACATCTATGAGCAAAACCGAAATATCTACTTGACTTTGTCGTACAGTTATGTGGCTCAATATCACTGTTACGTATCAGATATCCAGCGAAATCCACTATGTGTCATACATATCACGCCTCATATCTATACGGCAGAGATAAGTAAACATTCCGCTTTCGCACACAAATGTATGCGTGAAAAATTACATAATCAAGGCGCTGAAAAGTAAAATAGTCAATTTCAGTAGCAAATAATTTCAAATTGATCAGCAGAAAAGTTTATATGGCCGGCAGTAATTGTAACATTGATCAACAGTAAATCTTAAATTGATCAGCAGTCAATTTTACATTCATTGGCAGTAAATGTTAAATGGAAAAGAAAATAGATTTTATTGATAGCAGAAAATGTAACACTGGTCAACTGTTAATTCTAATCATTTAAGGCTTCTAAATTTTATGGGCGGCTTGATAACTTCTGACTGTAAGAATAAGTATAAAAAGAATTTTATTGCTTCATCAAAAACAACTTGATCGAAAAAAAAAATAGTAAGCTGTGTGGAAATAATAAATAAACTTAAGCAAAGTAAGACTTAAAACTAGGTATTATAAAATGAGGCAGAGGCAGCTAATGCTGACCCGGGTCAGCCCCGGACAGCGCTGGTTTTCTGCCAATGCCTTCTCCCTAAGGTCGTACGGTAGTAATGTTAAGAGGGCTGTATCAGTAAGGCCCGCCACTGTCTTACAATCCTCCACCAACCCGGACTTGGCCCCCGTGGTGGAGTATGGCCGAACCTTTCTGCGATGCAGGAAGAGACCCGTGGCCCAGCAGTGGGGATATACCTACAAGAGTTGATATCGAAGTCTTCAAAATACATAGTGTTATTTGCAATTAGAATGTATTTATTGCTGCACATTTATTGCTTGCATGAGGCAATGTTCATCGGGAAACAATAACTAATTTAAGACCTACAAATTGGGAAATTTTAGTGATGTGAACAAGCCATTATAAACTAAAAATCACCTTGTAAACATTTGGCACGTATGCAGTGCCAAATCAGCGCCCTTTGCAGACCGCTCCAGATGGCATTGAGCTAAGCTATGTCCATTATCGGGTGTACTAAATCAAGTCAGGTATGCAAAAATATTTTCTTCTGTTGTAAAAAACGTATTTTTTGATGTGTTTTGATGTAATTAATTGTGTACCCGAAATAAATATTTTCTTTCTCATTATTTTTATCTTTAACTAGCTGACCCAGCGAACTTCGTGCCGCCTAACGCACGAATCTTTATTTTTTTTTATTTTTCCCTCCGTAAGTACCATCTTCGTACTTCAAGAAATATTCTAAAAAATAATTCGCGAAATCGGTTCAGATGCTCTGGAGATTTGCGCTTACCAACACATTCAGCGATTCATTTTTATACTATAGAAGATTATATTCAGTTACAGTAAATCCCGAATCGATTTGCGTCAAATGATTATTTTTTACGTGCCAGTCTGTTCTAAATGGCCAATTACGTATTTACGTGTGATGCCGCGCTCACGATATAATCAGCATAAATGCTGAATGAACCGACACCGGCGAACTGGCTGACCCACTTACGGGCTACGTAACTCAACTCCGGGTGATATGTGAGAGTTTGGACAAAAGACTTATGTCTTCCAACCGTGAAATTAGGGTACTTATCTTATTGGTGTTTTGAGGAAAGGTGAGCTTTGTAATAGTGCACGCGTCTTGACGGGTTCTTCCACGTAGTCAAACTATTTTGTCAAACGTCTTGACTGGCAGTGGGAGGAGTTTTTTCTTTGGTTTCGTTTTGGGAAAAAACTTTGGTTGGTCTTTGCATGCCTTGAAATAATTTATACAGCGTAAAGTGGCACCTTCACTCACACTTGATTTGTGTAGAGGCCATTCGGACGCTGCAGTGGCTAGGTCATTATTAACTGTATTGTACAGAATAGGAAAATCACACTTTAAAAACAGGATTGGCTTAGATTCTTAGCTAAAGATAAGATATGATAAGAATATTCTTTATTGTACACTTGAAAAACAACAAATACAAAACAATTGCAAATATACATAGTACAATTGGCGGCCTTATTGCTAAAAGCAATAAAGTGGACTTATTTCTAGAGATTTTTTTCCAGTCAGCCTTGATATTTAGAGAATTGCAGACTGCGGGCAAAGGGCAAGTAAAGCACAAACAAAAAGTAATCGCGTCACATCAATTGTAAATATGGAAGAGTAATTTCTACATAGGTACATACAACATAAACATATTATGTTATAGGCTTGGTTGTTTTATTACTATATAGATGTTGGTTAGATTTTACTGTTTCGCCTAGGTGAATTAAGCATTTGTTTGATGTTGTGAATGAATAACCTAGGTATTTTCCTAATATCTAAAATGACGCTATAAGTAAAAACCTTTGACTTTCTTTTTCTATATTATACAATGTATTCTGTCATTTATGTTCTACTAGCTTTTTCCCGCGACTCCGTCCGCGTGAAAAGGATTCAAGGAACAAAATTTTGTAACCCCGTTCACTCCCTTAAGTGTTAAATTTAGAAAAATGGCGAAACACGTGTTCAATCAATTGAGTTGAAGAGTTTTTGTTTTATGTTTCAAGAAAATTAGACAACATTCTTTATACCTCCCATACAAATTTTGGCAACACATTTCGCCCCCTTAGGAGTTGAATTTCAAAGAATCCGGTCTTATTCCTTGCCTACATTATATTATATAGACCCTCTGTGCAAAATTTGAGCTTCCTAGGTCCAACGGCTTGGGCTGGGCGTTGATGAGTGAGTCAGTCAGTCAAGACTTTGAATTTTATTTATAAAGATTAAGTTAAACCCTTGCCGCGTTACTAAATTAAATTAGTCATTTCAAGCGCTGCGAGTAACTGAACACCTCAGACAATCAGGTTTCCTCACGATGTTTCCCTTCAACAACGGTGAAGTAACGTAACATAATAGATCTGCAGTCAGCGAACAGTTAAAGTTCTAGCCCGGGAAGGCCGTTTCTTCCCTAGAATGATACGCGAGGCAATAGAGATCCGCTGGCATCCAAATTTTAATAGAGATTGTGGTTGGAACATACCGGCAGCATGGTAACCAGTGCTTTAGTGCATGAGACCGCCTTGCTAGAAGTGTGACTTTAGAGTTATTATTTTTTTTATGTTCAATTAATAATCAGTATTTTTAAGTTCATGTAAAATAATTACTTTATAGATTTAATTTTAACTTCAATTACTAATAATCAATATTGTTGACTTTATATAAAATAATTGGTTTGCCTATTTTGGAACGTATGTAACTTCATAATTAACTTTTGTAATTTTTGCCGAGGGTAGTAAACTAACCGTTAATGCTTTCTAAAAGACGCCTGTCATCTCAGTCATCCGAGACCACGGCAACTGAAAAAGTGCCGAAACGTCGGAAAATTGTAAAAATGTAATAAACGAGCATAAATCCGTGTAAAAACAGTTTTAATTAAGCGTGTAATATAATGTAACGGCTAACGCGAATAAGAATACTTTCACACTTGACTCGAGTTTAAAGATTATCTCAATAAACCTATACCTACCTACATTCTTGAATACTAAACTTTCCAAAAGATTTATGGTTATTAGTCTATGGTAGTTAGGCTCGAAAATATCGCATATTGAACACACAAGGAACTATCGAAATATTTCCGTCTAATAATATCCGTCCTAAATCAATATCCTGATTGTTTTCCTCGGGGACAAAACATACTGCTAACCACCCTTCTTGTGCCACAAACTTTATTGTATATTGACCCCTTTGCTGTGAAGATAGAGTCGGTTTTCGTGTGTTGTTACTAGGTCGTCAGAGGTAAGTTAAGGTAAAAGTTAGTATCTTCTATGATATACCACCTGTCGCGTGAATTATAAAACCATCAGTGTATAACAGTAATGAAATAAATTGAACCAATGAATTATTATTATAGTACTTTATTGCACCCGAAACATTTAACAGGACATTACATAAGAAATAACGTGCACAAATGCGAGCTTATCCCCGGAAGAGATTTCTTCCAGCAAATCTTAGAGAAACAGTAAACAGCGGATCTATATACGTGCATAACAATTATACTACATTAATATTGAATAACCTACCTAACTATGGAAGAAATAAATTAACTACATAATCTATAATATAAAAAAAACCGGCCAAGTGCGAGTCAGACTCGCGCACCGAGGGTTCTGTACAAACCTGCAAGGTTTACAAAGTTCGTTCATTACGACATGTTACAGCTTAAAGGTATTATAGACCTGAGTATTTGGTATGAATTTCAATTTAATACCTCTACGCGTTTATGAGGAAATGGGTAGTAAGTTTAAAATTATTAAAAAAATATATATTATGTGATGTAACTAAAAATTTATGGTTTTCTATCTATGCTATAAGTCGTTGCTTCGTACCAAATTTCAAGATTCTGAGTTCACGGGAAGTACCCTGTAGGTTTTGATTCCCTTGCAAGTGTCGAAAATTTGCGGCATAAACGGCAGTATCTTTTGATTGCGTTGGCTTAGAAGTTTGATTTTTTCACAGCTTCAAGGGACAGTAGACTTGAGTAATTGATATAAATTTCAGCTTCATACCTCCACGCGTTCCTGAGAAAAAGGGTCTTGACAGACGGACGGACAGACGACAAAGTGATCCTATAAGGGTTCCGTTTTTTTCCTTTTGAGGTACGGAACCCTAAAAAACTACATAGATATAAACATTAATGAGCTCAATGTTGAATTGATTGTTTTAAAACATGATAACGAAATCAAATCAAAAATCAATTAAGCCCAAAATTTTATATTCAAAGTAGCATAGAAACCGCGACGTAATGAACGTTAGAAGTTAAACTAGATGTCCATTTCAAAATCTGCAAACTAACTTTGTTCAGTCTTTACTTTGAACAGAGTTTACACAATTATTGTAAAACATAGAACTCACTGCATTGTACTGGCTTTAATTCCAGACATTATTGTCATCTCAGTAATATTCTAGGTATGTTTAGTACAGCTCTTTGACACAAAGTTTACTTTATATATTTTTTAACCGAGTTTCAGGCAAGCTTATTTCTAAAAGTGACGTTAATTTTCCTATCCATGTAAAGAAAGAAGAGAAAATATATTTTTTTTTACGCTCCACACTGAATATATGGAAATGCTCGTACAGTGGAAAAACATCATTTAAAGGAAAAGAAGAGAATACAACTAACTATTCATTACAGCAGCTAAAACTTGCAAAAAGCCATACTTAGCTAAAATTTGGTAAAACCTACTTATGTAATTTGATAATACGTGATGCAATTTGCTTAAGCCAGATGTCGCTGCCTGTACGTAATACAGAGAATAGTGTAAAGAGGTTCGAAATTTCACTGATGCCGGTGAGTCGCCCATTGGCTCAATTGGTAGAGCGCTGGTACGGATAGCCAGAGGTTGCGGGTTCGAATCCCGGCATGGGTGAAATTTTAAGCCTCTAAATATGTTTTTAAATTTGTCCTTAGTACGGGTTATAATAGTAAACCCTACTTTGTACAAAAGTGATGTGATGTGAGTTTATTTTCTGTTTGTGGCGTAAAATAAAATGTATTTCCTAATCAAACCTAACAAAGTTACTCGATCATTTTCTTTCATTACTGTTATCCGTCATGGTTTTTATATGTAGGTACATACATTATAGCCAATGTATATACATCGGAACCACCAACCCGGACTTGGCCCCTGTGGTGGAGAATGGCCTAACTTTCCTACTACGCAGGAAGAGACCCGTGCCCCAGCAGTGGAGACATATAAAGCGTTGATATCAATGATATCATTGCTACTACAAATTTGCAGTTGTAACTTTACAATTAACAAAGTCGATACAACAATCATGCTCGCACTGAGAATTAATCTTAAATAAAGATAAAAAGATAAAAGATTTTTATTTATCAAACATGCGTATTGAAAGATGGTACATTTTATGTTGTGTCCTATATGCTTTGCCATTTTAGGCACACATTTTTTTTGCAATGAGAGAGCGCCTTGTAGTTATGGACTTGTCTCAAGTTTTCTTGGACACATTTCTGACAATAATCTAAAAAAATATTATTATACTTTATCGCATGAAACATTAAATAGGACGTTACATAAGAAATAACATGTACAAAGACGAGCTTATCTCTGTAAGAGATTTCTTCCAGCAAACCTTGCCGAGTCGGGAGAGAATTATAGGCAGGTCTTAGGTGTCTGGCTTTCGAGGCCATTGTTCTATCCACTGGACTAACTAAAACCGCTTCATACTATTAGCATTGCATAATCTATAGATGACAATAGTTATTTTATAAGCTGTCCGCTTTTGTACCCACAGCTTTTCCATCGTTTCCATCGTGGAGTACATATTCAATATCGTTGAAAAATAATAGCAGCTATGAACCGCGTACTACTCTATTATTTTAGTTAATAAGTTCTTTGTAAGCTTTTAATTAATTGTCGATGACACCACTTGGAAGTAACTTATTTATTCAGGCCACCGTGTTACGTCGCTATGTGATCATTGTGTGGTGTTTTGTTTGCTGTACTAATGACGCACTGAAAAAACATCGAGCTGGTAATTACTAAGAGCCATGGATGTGGTGCATAGGACGATTAATAAATGAGGGTTTATAGCTACAGGGTTGATACACTCCTACTCATATTTCTAATTAGTATAAAGTTGCCGAAATCACAAAATAAATATCAGCTGTTTCACACATAATGTGTTTCATAAGTTGTAGTTTTAGTGTTAATCTGAGTGTAAAAAAATGTAATGTACAGTCAATATTTCCTCAGAAATGTGTAACTTCTGAAAGACTCCAATTAAAGGAGACAGATACGCTTTCATACATTCTTGGGCCTAAGTGTAAAAAGATAAAAGTGATGTCAATTTATAGCTTATATATTATCAAACCATCTCTGAAAATTCTGCGGATTTTGGCAATCTAAGAGCAGAGTTATAAGATATTTAGTAAAAGTCAGGTTATGCAACAAGTTGACAATAAATTATACTAAATTTTACCGTATCCGTTATGATAGCAAGGGTCGTAAAAGTTAAGCAAGATCAGAAGTCCGTAGAAAGAAAGCACTGGTAAGAGAGTTATAGTATCAAAAACAACAGGAAAACACATTCATTCTTATCGCACTAGATCAATTCAATTTTTGGTAACATGGCAACTGTCAGGGAGCTGTCACGCCTTAGACTGGTTAGCACAGAGACAGATTAAAAATACAGTTGACAAACACGCGTAATCAATCGATCTGTAAACGAGAATCAATAATTTAAACATTTATTTTTATCAATTTAGTAAATAGTTTGATTTTTTTAAACTGTTGACATTATGTAAATTATAATGTATTTATTTACTTTGATTAAATAAATCATCTGGTGTAAGTGTTTTTATTTAATACATTCACACTAATCGATTAAAGTAATCGATATCCTATTTTATTAGGAACATAAACTTATTTTTAAGATTTTCATCTTCCAGATTGTGAATTGAGCTCATTTTTTATATTTTAAAATAGAAAAATATAACACTTTTTTTAAACCATATCTCAACTATTTACAATCAGGCCCAGAAATGTCGGTCTCCTTTGTGTTTAAAAACAACTTTGTTCTATGAAACACTTTTTTTAGTGTAGTTCCTTTTCTTTGTTAATACCTTAGACACTCAGGTTTCCTCACGGTGTTTTCCTCCACCTTTATTGAGTGTTATTGCTACAAGAAATTCACAAACGTACGTAACCTAGAAAATAAAGGACATTCGAACTCACGACCTCGTTCACGACAGGCGTTTTGCCGTTTTGCTGCGACCACTTTGAAAATCTAAGATACAAAAACTGAAAATAAGTTTAGTCTAAGAATTTTTTTATAAACAATTATTATTTTATAATAATAATATTATTTTATTTTTAAATATAACACAATTATAATAAAGTAGCTCTTTGGGAGTTCTACCAAAATGTGGCAACTTTCGATAAATAATTACTTTTTCTACTTGAACAGTATGTATTATTTAACACATTTGGCTTTTTAACGCTTAAGTATAACGCAGAAAAACATTAAAACCACTAAAAACTACTATGAATAAATTCAAAATTTACGAAAAAATATTATAAGTCATCCATCATAGAACAAAAGTTGCAGAAAACGAAAAACTCTTATTGCTTCAAGAAATGCGCATTTTTAGGTGTCCCTGTATATAAAATGCAATATTTGGTCACTTTAACATTAAAAAGATATTTTAGTAAACCTTAATCCTTAATCTATTATTACAGGCAAATATACGTATACAGTGGTGGCAGCGGAGCGGTAGAACGCACATTCGGAAGATCGTGGGTTCAAATCAAGTTATGTACTTACCAATGATTTAGTTTTGTAAGTTTGTGAAGTAGTGGTAGCACGAAGAAAACATTCTGCGGAGTATATTCTTTTTAATGCACTAACCCGTGCTAAGGACAACCTGAAAAACCTATTTAGAGGCTAAAAATTCCACCCATGCCGGGACTCGAACCCGCGACCTCTGGCTAACCGTGCCAGCGCCCTCCCAACTGAGCTAATGGGCTCACCGGCATCAGTGAAATTTCGAACCTATTTACAATACTCTCTGTATTACGTACGTCTGTGTTCTGTATCCTGAGGAGTCCTGAATGTCTTAAGCGTTCTCATGCCGCAGCCTTTGAAATTGCCAACCCGCGGTGATGATGATTAGGCCCTCACTCTCTTCTTTGAGAGAAGGCCTGTGACCGTATATAAACTACAAACGAAAACTTCCAAAGGCTTATTATTATTATTATCATATGACAGTTCATACACAGACTTAAGACATTAGTGATAGTCTTAGCTATGTGAAAGTTAATTGAATAAATGAATGAATGAATAAATTACCACTTATTGCCAAGAACAAAGAATATCTTACACTTATAAACTTAGTTACTAAATTACTTTTATCAGATTATATTTTCAGCCAGTACTAGAGTAAGTAAGAGCCTGGCAAAAGGACTGGACGCTCAGCGTATGCTACGGGATTCTAGGCATCATAATTGCATATTAATTTTATCTATTAACGTAGATACCAGGATTAGATGGAGCCCTTTCAACGCCTAACTATATTTTCCATCATATGAGTAGGTACGTACGGAGTAATCCCATTAATTAACTGGATCATTTTCTCTGTGGAAGATGATATCGTAATCCCAAGGGCGCCCTCCAATCTCCTTGACAGTAGCATCAAAGTGACAAATCGTGCAAAACTAACGACCCACTGTATTCTTAGAATCAATCACATTTCAGTAGTAAGCCCAATGCTACAGTTAACAGTGAAAAACACTTAGGGCGAGATAAATAGTCGTTGCTTAGCCCAAGTCCGTACTCAAGCTTCCCTAAGCATTACTTCAGGCTAACTTAGCTAAGTATCAAAGTAGACGTTTGCTTAGCTCAGCATGTTCTTAGGCCAATGCTAAGAATTAGTCCGGGTTTCGCGACTTAGAGAGTGCCAAAGTACTGTCTATGATAGACAAGTCGATTCTTAAGCAAGTGCTTTCGCTAAGACTCGTTCTTAGAAGCGACTATTTATCTCGCCCTTAGAGCCATCGCTCATGACGACTTTTGTGCGCGCTTTTAAGCACGTTTTGTGATATTTTTGAGACGCTGTGTAAATGCACTGCAGAACGGCAATGTTTCGCCCGTAGCCTTTTCTGCTTGATCTTAAACGATCACGAAGGTTAAGCAACATAGGGAGCGTTCTCTGCGTAGATGGGTGACCGTCTATGACTAACGCTACTGGCATTTTTCCGAGCGGTTCCGTGCTTCGCAGGGCACGCTAAGCAATTGGTGCCGGCTGCCGTCGACCGATGGCAGTCGTTAAGCCAAGTCAAAGGCCTTAGGGCGGCTTTAAAACTTAGGACAGTAAGATAAGCCAGTCGTCTTGCTAGGCTCCACCAATCCGAACTTGGCCCCCGTGGGTGGAGTATGGCCTTCCTTAAGAGTAGAGACCCTAATTATAAAACAAGTGATTTTTATTCTATTGGTGGCGCTACTTAGAGGCGGTTCTTAGACATGGGTCTCTTAGGCGTACGAAAACCTAGCCGCAGCTGACCACTTTTTAAATAATTTTATGCCACACCTGGCAATAAAGTGGCTTTCTGGCCGAGTATAGACATAAAAAGATGTTCACAACACGGGAGGTAATAAAGAAAGCTCTCGATCGCATATTTACGTCCTTCGCTTGCAGCTCGGGCCGCAAACTTCTGCGATCTCGGCCTTTCTACACCCTACAACACACTAGTTGTGTAATGTACTATTACAGCTCTATTGAACGTTCTTCTATGTAAGATAGGGTAGAGCACGTAAAGCGAGTTTAATAGTGTTTCCTTGGAAACACTATTAAACTCGCTCTTGAATTAGAAATCCGAGAAAAATCTTAATGGACGTTTTTTAGGTTTTTATTAATCGATAGATCCATATCGATATCAGCCCATGTATGTCTCCACTGCTGGGGCACGGGTCTCTTCCAGCATCGCGGAAAGGTTAGGTTAGGAACATTTATTAAGGCGCTTAGGGGCGCGCCACCAATGGAATTAAAATCGTAACTTATTTTATAATACGTTTTTTTTTTCAAAAAGTAAACATTAAAAATCTTAATATCTGTGATAACCATTAGTACATATAGCCTAGAATGTAGTACTAATATCCTAGGGCTTTAATCGATTTCCGCTAATAACGGCGTTTTTGGCCGAAATCGATGAAAGTCCTTGATTGTTGATCCTAGGTTCTAAAAATAGTTGTCACAGTTGTTAATATTTGTCATGTTCACTTTCAGATAAAAACGTATTATAAAACAAGTTATGTTTTTTTTCCATTGGTGGCGCTAGTTAGCGCCCCGAAACGCCTAAAGGTCTTCGCACATTATAACAACTCCACGCCAACGCGGCAGCAACTCTACTCACACTCTCGATGAGTAGTCAACTAGTTGATCCACCCCATGGTCACTAGTGGGCAATGCGTTGTCAACGAGTGGACAACGCGGTGTCAACGAGTGGGTAATGCGTATTGAATTTTGTCCAAAGAAGTCGTGTTGCTTATGAAATGTCGAACTTTACATTCAGTGAACTGGCGATTATAGCTATTATACTCGATAATGAAAATGAACGAAACAGCAGGAAAAAAAGATATTGGGTACATGATATGTTGCGACAAAGGAAATCAGAAGGTGAATATTGTAATGGCGGACGGGGGGGGCTGGCAAATGGTTGCCCGTCACGCGTCAGTCGCAAACGCATAGTCGTTGCGTGGACAACGTGTGGCCGTTGCGTGGACAACGTGTGGTCATTGCGTGACAAACGTGTCGGGGTTGACCTTTAGTGTACGATGCGTAGGCCACTCGTCGTACACTACTTTAATATCATTTTTTAAAATTAAACCTTGAACATATGACACAGGGCTTAAATTTCAATATTTGGCATAGAGTCGAGTCGCCGTTGAGTTGTTTTAATGTGCGAAGACCTTTAATCATTAGAGGTAAACCAATAGGTCGTGAGGTTGATTCTCCACCGTACCATAAAGATTAGTACAAATTGATTCAGTCTGATCCCTACACCCACGTTCTTTTTCTGTGCCCCTGGCTTGTACAAACGAACGGACGTGACGAAATTATTGAGAAAAATGTACATAATCACTTGTGTTGTACGTAACGATAGGTGTCTCGCCAATATATTTATATATTAGGTACATCTTACTTAAATGATTGGCCAAGGAAATCAATATGAACTAGTTGTTCTAACTTGTGCTCAGTTACCAATACATCACGTCTTAACACCTTTGTTCCTTTGTGCTAGGTGCTAATTGGGATGCCAACGATCCCTCCTTCGACCAACCTGACTCTTAACTCACCCCCTTGTCGGCAGCCAACCTCTACCATGCCTAGCACCGAACCATGGAGCTGAAGCGTCATGAGAAGCCTGGCAGCCTCTCCCCGATACGGCCGACCCTCAAACGGGACTCTGAGGAGCGTCCTCGAGGCAGCAAGGACGACGGCCGGTCCACCCGCTCCAGCAGCGCCAAGTCGGAAAGGGAGGTCAGACTGCCCCCAGAGAAGTCTCCCTCGGGGGACGTAGACCAGAGGAGGGACAGGCGACTCTCGAAGTCGAGCGACAGTTCGAAGGATACTTTTGAAAGGTCAGTTACATGTCGGTTTCACGATTCGAACAGACCCTCCTGTTTGAAGTGTTTGAAGTTAGTTTTTTTTAACACTTCAAACAGCGGGGGGGGTCAAACTTTTGTCTTAACAACTTTTGGCTTTGACAAATGTTTAATTATGCGATTGAACATGAAGCGTCGATAAAAAAGAACGTCTGTCAGTTAATGGATAGTTTCATGTACGGAATCTAGGGCCTGGAGGATAATGTATTCTTAGTCTCGCCCGTTTTGGGTTTTCAGTTTAAAAACTGGCGATGGCTAAATTTCGACGGTAAGAAGCTAACTCAAACGGGTTTGTAGTCGTACTAAGGAAATCGAGACATTGACTCGACATTTGCGCCACTCTCAACCCCATCAAGTGATTATCAAACTGTCATCGTAGTCTTCTATTAATATACGTTTTTTAAGAATTATATACAAGGTAAGTAGTTTCCTCAGCATGCAAGTAGCTTAGTAATCTCCGTTTCTATTTTCCAAACTTTTTCTTTCAGTAGACCCACCAAAGAGTTCGTAATTAAATTACTTAGTTCTAGTCTAAGTAGTACTAGAAATAAGCGAGTGCTCTTTTAGTTTAAATACCCTTTTCAAGTAGATAGAACTTTTGCCGAAGTGTGAATATTTTAGTATTTCTTAATGATTCGCGATACTCATACATAGTTATATATTAAACGGGTCTAATCGGGATTATTTATTTGGTAAATCGTAATTACCTTCTTTCCCGACGTTTCGGCAGCGTTACAGTTGCCGTGGTCGGGAACGTCGTCGGGAAATAAGGTAATTACGTCTTACTTAATACATAATCGCGACTACACCCGTTTAATATATAACTATGTGTGAGTATTTTGCTATGGAGTTTGTATGGAGAGGTAACGAAAAGGAAAAAAACATATTGTACACGAATTAAAAACTTACAACTCGTAAAAAAACTCACTTAATTATAAAAGTATACGGTGCTATATTCTAGCCAGCCTACAAAGTTTCATTGCGATCAAAATCAAACGTAAGTATTTATAACGTACGGTTCGAACCCCGGCTAGTGACAAACAGATCTTGGATGTTTACATGTTTGTGACGTCACTGTTTCTGGTCCCCACGACACAGGGTATCCTATAGTCTGTAAAATATAGCTTGAGCTCCACGACAGCCGTCACACTGACAGGGCTAGGAATGGGACAATGTCGACATCAAATGTCACTTAGAGCGTGTTGATAACGTGTATGGAAAGAATGGGAAAGAAGAATTCGGTTTGGTTTGGCGGACCGCCGTTTTCGTTTTCGCGCTCATTACAATACAAATTGTAATGAGCTAAAACAAATACTAAAACAAAGTAAATTACATTACAAACTCACGGCATTCAACGTTCAAAACAGTTTTTTTTGATATTTCAAACAAAATCTCATGCAAATAAAAAGGAACAACTTTAACTCAACTAATCAACTTCAGGATAGCAACTACAGTCTTTAAAGCATGAAATACTTTAATAGAAAATAATTTGAAAAATTCATCGAATACCAACAAACATTTCGTCGTCAGGGTAAACAAGGACGTCACTCAATAAAAATCAAAACTTGACCATAGAGCACGCGGCTGACCAGAACCCAGAAGCATGGAGGTTCGGAGCAAAGTTGGAGAGACGTGCACACACGCTGTAATTAATTGCCCCATAGTAGGTAATACCAGTATTTTGTTAGATAGGTATTAATTAAAACAATATTCATTATTTTAATTCTAATAAAATTTGATAATGGTTTTCCAACAAATAAAGTTCAATTCCAATAGTAATCCTGCAGTTTAGATCATTCATCACCGAAAGTTGGTAATTTGCAGTTATTATAATGAGTAGACATCACTATCTGTGCAGTAAGTACGGAGTTTTCGCAGTACAAATATTCTGTGAAAAAATTCAAAACTTCATGCACTCAACTTCGATGACAGCTGTCGCGGAGCTCAAGCTATATTTTACAGACTACATAGGCTGCTCCTTATGTATGCGGAATCTGGGATTCCAATAATTTTAAACGCAATGTCTGACCTCCATGGTCAAATTCGTTCTTTTTTTAAATACTGGCCGCTAATATTTTTCTCTTATATACGTTAGTGTTTTGTTTTTGTTGGGTTTAAAATGTCATATCGCTGAAAAAATGGAACTCACTCGTGAAAATATTCGTGCTATGATTTATTACGATTTTCGACGTGGTTTAACGCAACAACAGTGCGTAGATCAATTAACTTCGACTTTTGGTGGTGAAGCTCCATCAAAAACGACTGTGTATCACTGGTTTAGTGAGTTTAATCGCGGGCGCAGTAAGCTCACGGACGAAGTTAAAGAAGGTCGCCCGAAATCGGTGGTTGTGCCGTTGTGCCACAAAATATTGAAGCTGTGCGAAAACTAATAATGCTAGACCGCCATGTTATGTATTGCGAGATAAAGGGTATTCTGGGCATATTATGTATGACGAGCATTCATAGGATATTACATGAACATTTGTCTGTAAAAAAAATTTGTTCGCGTTGGATCCCGCACAACTTAACTCAGGATCAAAAAGATGCTCGCGTCGAATGGTGCAAGAAAACCTTAAAAAAATTCAACGGAGGCGACACAAAATCTGTTTATAATATCTACACAGGTGACGAATCCTGGATCTACGCGTACGATCCCGAAATTAAACAACAATCAACAGTTTGGGTGTTTAAAAATGCGCCAAACCCTACGAAAGTGGCTCGTGGAAAAAGAACTGTAAAGCAAATGGTGGCCTGCTTTTTTGGTATTAATGGTCATGTGGCTACAATACCACTGGAGAATCGTAGAACGGTTAATTCGGAGTGGTACACAACCATTTGTTTGCCGGAAGTATTTGAAGAAATACGCCAAAACAACCAGCGACGTAGAATCATACTTCACCATGACAATGCCAGCTGTCATACATCTCAGGAAACAACTACATTTTTGGATGGTCAAAAAATAGAATTGATGGGTCATCCACCGTACAGCCCTGATTTGGCTCCCAATGATTTCTATTTATTCCGAAATGTAAAGAATAAATTACGTGGTCAACGATTTTCGACCCATGAAGATGCCGTAGATGCGTTCAAACAGCACGTTATGGAGATACCTCAATCAGAGTGGAAAAAGTGTTTTACAAATTGGTTTCATCGAATGAAAAAGTGCATCGATCATAGTGGAGAATACTTTGATAAACAATAGAAGCATATTTAGCCATATACATTTGATTATTTTTTCTATTCCGCATACATAAGTAGCAGCCCTCGTACAGTGTGTTGCCAGAAGCAATGTATGTGCCTGTATGTAAATGTTATGTCGTGTTTTGTTATAGGAATTGCTCCTCGAGGGGGACTCTTTTTAAATGTCGAATGTCGCAACTTGCCAGTACATTATCTGTCAAATTCTGACATTTAAGCGCCACAAAACGGCTGACTCACGTGATTCATGCCAAACTTACTACACATGCAGTAATGACTAATTATCATATCCTAAGAATGACATAAGTGAAGTTTTTGTTTTGGTAGGAAGAGTAACCTAGTTTCTTTTTAATTTTGAATAAGTTTTAATGATTTTTCATTATACAATTATTTGTTTACTTCAATAATTATAGTTTTCTTTTTCAATATATTCAGATATTTTTAAGTGGGAGGCGCCGGTACAGACAGCACTTGACTGCTTTCTTGAAATCAGCCAATTATTGCAACGTCTGTACTGTAACGATACTTCTTTATAGCAGCTGGTTGGCGTAGCCGTCTAGGCAGAGTTTGAATTCAATAGCCTGTCAATAGCCTAGACTGACGAGCTATGTAAAATGACGAATTATCAAAACTGACGAGTAAGGAAACTGACAAATGCCTCCCCGACCCGCAGGGTCGAGTTTCATAAAACCACAATCAAAGTATATAATGAGGATACGAGGTACATTGCCTGGTAGAGACTACTTGTTAGTCGGTGGGTTAGCCGACTTTGGGTACATTGAATTATCAGAGCAAAACCATGAATTAGTTATATGAAGCAGGCCCCAGGATTTTTTGACCTCAACTCCTTCTTTAAGGAGTCGACGTACTCACTCCGTACACTAGAGGTGTGCTAGTCCAGTAGCTAGTTTCGCGAACAGCCGTAAAAGCGAGCTCGGGGATTCCCCGAGTTCAGAGCTCAACAACTTTTTACGTCCAATGCTTCCCCCGAGTCCCACCGGCTCATGCAACTTGAAATAGGGATTCTGAATAAACTAGCGGCTGCCATCTTCTGTATAATTTATAACTGTGAGTTATGACGCGTATAATTTAAGTCTACGGAGTATTAGATCTCTAACCTCGCTAAAATCAATAAAATCACTTGTAACTTTTTGGTTGTGAAATTAACTTAATCAGCAAGTTCTCAACTTCCGAACTGTTGTTCATAATGTGTTATCCCTTAAATACCAACTAACTTTAAACTATTACTAAGGTCTTCTATATCTATATATTATGAAAAATATGTAAACTCTCTTACTTATTCTCAGACCTAACAAATAAATACAACACAATCTGTAAACATCGCTGAAGCCATTCAGAGGAGTTCGGTTACAAACACTGTGACATGAGATTTATATATTATATAAATGTGTATATAGAACATAAGATAAAGAGATAAAGATAAAGAACACTTTCGATATTCGATATCAACCCTTGTATGTCCCCACTGCTGGGGCACGGGTCTTTTCCTGCATCGCAGAAAGGTTAGGCCATACTCCACCACGGGGCCAAGTCCGGATTGGTGGAGGATTGTAAGACAGTGGCAGGCCTTACTGTCAGAAGTTATCAAGCCGCCCATAAGGCCTCTGATATCACTGAGAACACTTTATTGTACATAAAAATGGAAATTACACAGATATTTTTTAGCCTAAGAGTACAGACGGTGACCTTATCATCAGTGACCAACTGCAAAAGCAAAAGCATTTTGTCTGTATGCCGCCAAGCTCCAAAAATGATCAACAAACATCTTATCTCCTCCGGGACACAGCCGTGAGTTTATGTATGTAATTAAGCTATAACGCTTTGATACAGCCTTTATTTGTTCAAAATATGTCCGCCTGGGACGGCCCATACCGGCCCTTCCACCCACAATCACTCCATTGACGGCCTCGGTGGCGCAGTGGATTGGCACGTTGACTGTAAAACCGAAGGTCTCGGATTCGATCCCCGGCCGGGTCAAACTAGTAATCGAACTTTTCTAGTTGGTCTCGGGTCTGGGATGTTATCAATGTATTTATTGTATTAAATCTATAAACCTGTACAACAAGTCATTTTTGTTCTTAATATAGGGCCAACGAGATCTGTGTAATATGTCCATGAATATTTATTTATTTATTCATAGTATTTTCTAAGGTCAACACGAGCAGTAGACATAATTAAAACTTTTTTTACACGGATTTATGCTCGTTTATTACATTTTTACAATTTTCCGACGTTTCGGCACTTTTTTAGGTGCCGTCAGTCATCCGGGACCACGGCACCTGAAAAAGTGCCGAAACGTCGGAAAATTGTAAAAATGTAATAAACGAGCATAAATCCGTGTAAAAATAGTTTTAATTATTTATTCATGTCTATGAAACTACTTCCAAACGCAATATGTTATCATGACGCGCATAATTATTATAGGAACGCCAATAGGGATGCGACCTTGTAATCTGGGTCAATTGCAGGCGACAATTGACAAAAGCCTTCGTCTACGGAGTGAGTCGCAAGCAACAGAATCTAATAGTCCTGCGTGACGAGGCTAAACCGTCGCGACGTAATTAAGGGCCAACATTATGACAGGGAATCCTATACAAGGTGTAACAAAATCTTCATGTGTTCCCGAAAGTGGGGCATGCTCCTATACACTATCATCATCAACATCAACCCATAATGTCCCCACCGAGGGGCACGGGTCTCCTCCCTGAGGAAGGCATAGGCCATACTCTGCCACGGGGGCCAAGTCTGGATTGGTGGAGGCTTGCAATACTAGTGGCTGGTCTTGCTGTCAGAATTAAAATGTGAAAATGACTTTGCTGAATTCCGCCATAAATCCCACAAGCACCTGCGGTGAGTTAATCCCACCAGCACCGCCTTCCCTCCCACTTTTTCAAGCAGAAGCAAGACACGACTCGTGTCACATTTTAATGCTATTATGGATTTCCGCAAAGTAACGCCTCGATAACAACCCTTGTATATCCCCACTGTTGGGGCACGGGTCTCTTCCTGCATCGCAGGAAGGTTAGGCCATACTCCACCACGGAGGCCAAGTCCGGGTTGGTGGAGGGTTGTAAGACAGTGGCGGGTCTTACTGTCAGAAGTTATCAAGCCGCCCATGAGGCCTCTGACATGGCTTAAGGACTGCCATTACAAGACAGCCGGCACCAACGGCTTAACGTGCCTTGCGAAGCACGGAAGCGCTCGGAAAAATGCCACTAGCGGTAGTCACAGGACGGTCACCCATCCTGCACCTAACCGCGCCTGTTTTTGCTTAACTCAAGTGATTGATTCCAATCACTCGGTTCGACTAGGCCACGAGCGCTTGACGCTTGAAAGTAACGCCTGATTCCATACAATTAATTTTTTTTTTTAGTTTTATTTGTTTATTTCAAAGGAAAAAAGTACATAGAAGTTTTCTTGTTCTGGAGGCTAAAAATCTTTCATATAAGATTATAATGCTTCCAGAGGTTGCTCTATATTATAAATAAATTTTACAAAGTAAAAGTGCGGACAATGCTGAGGAACACGCAAAGAACATGCAAGTGATTATATTAAATTATATTCAAATTATATTAATTACTATCAGAAGTTTCAAGCCACCCTAAGGCCTCTGACTTGACTTAACGACGGCCATCTACCGACGGCAGAAAGATGCAACTAGCGTTAGTCGTGGACGGTCGCCCATACATTCACTGAACGCGCCCTATGTTGCTTAACCTTCGTGATATAAGAGAAATAACTCCGAAATCACGAAAAGAGTTTCAGCGGTAAAATTTTAAGGCGCTGGGAGGTGTTAGGAAATCGATTAAAGTCCTAGATTGTTCATCTTATCATCGTTCGTAGCACCCCTCCCCCAGCGCCTTAGTAACTAAATATATATATAAACTTCGTACAAATTAAAATTCTACTGAATTAGAAAAAACTGAAGATGCTTTTATAGTATTTCACAAAACGATTACACGCTAAAATAAAACGATAAGTTTTAATTTTTACAAGCTTATTAGCACCCCAGTGCTAAGCGAAGCACATCTAAGTAATATTAAACCGAATAAGCTAGAGCCTATACGTCATAGGATCACGTAGACATGTGCGCCGTTCCCACACCGAGACGTTACCGAGGGTGGTTGTAGCCACCCCAGGCGCCGATTGACACTCCAGCGGAAAATAGGCGTGACTTTTTTCTGAATTATCGGCCGTTGCATCTACGTAATGAGTCACACTTTACTGTATTATAAAAAAAAATCTAGGTCTAAATAAGTAATTATTAAAAAACTTATTTAGAGGCTAAAAATTTCACCCATGCCGGGATTCGAACCCGCAACCTCTGGCTATCCGTACCAGCGCTCTACCAATTGAGCCAATGGGCGACTCACGGCATCAGTGAAATTTCGAACCTCTTTACAATATTCTCTGTATTACGTAGAGCGCTGGTACGGATAGCCAGAGGTTGCGGGTTCGAATCCCGGCATGGGTGAAATTTTTAGCCTCTAAATAAGTTTTTAAATTTGTTCCTTAGCACGGGTTAGTGCATTAAAAATAAAAATAGTGTAAGTAATTATTATTTAGGTAAACCTATTTAGTATTCTAAGAGGCACAACTTGTTAATATTCTCTTCAAAACGTGGCTTATCTGGCAGGTAAAGCTAAGTAGCAATAAGCTGACCCATGTACAAAACTTGGTGTTTAGATGCAACAAAGATTATTGTTCATTTAATTAGTTTATTAAGCTCGTCTTTGTACATGTATTTTGTTAAATTTTATTTCTTTTTAGTGTGCAAAGTATCGTATAATATTAATAATAAGTCATCCATTAACACTTTCAAGGTGTTCCCTTATTTTAATCCAATAAGGGAAGAACCTGGAAACTGTTTCCTCAGTATCGATATTAAAACATTTCAAAAAATCTCATTGATTTAGCTATGAACGCACTTGTTTACCAAAATATAAATCTTAATTTTAATCTACGTGAGATCAGCTTCCTATAAAAACCTCTCCAAATCTATAGCGACACATACACGCCGTGTAGACTTTTAGTCCGGATCTACTTACGGGTGTTGTTATATCGGAAGAGTCCGACCAGGTTTCGCTCCGATTTGCAGAGCTTTCGTAAGCACAATGTGTTGTGCTAACAAAAGTTTTAGTTCAAAAAAAGACATACACGCCCTTCACGCCAATGCCGCCGCCGCCGGCAGATGTTTGCCCTCACGCCGCCGTCGAAGTCGAGGTAGTCGTCGCATCGGCGCACATGTCCAGTATCACACACACAGGAAAATCTGCAATTTGTCTAATGGCAGGATGTTAGAGACACGTCCGTGATTATAAAGTCTTGTGCATGTCAGGCGTTCATGCAATATGGCGCCAGGGGCCTCCAATGTTCCCTTACACAATAAAATGGCGTTAACAATACCTAGGCTAATGGATTTACAAGTTCCTGGGGCAAACGTCATAGCATGTTTATGTAACCGCTCATGGCTACAGTGCAAATGATACTTTGGGCGCTGGCGATTAAAATACACGAAGATGTAGAAGATCAGCTTTGGTAAAATTTCAGGGAAAGTCCTTGCGACACGCACACTTGTTTGTGCATCCAAATAAACTTAAAGTCTATGTGTGTTATTACTAGAATATATCTACCTTAATCTAATCACATCACTCTAATGTTATAAAAGCGAAAGTTTGTGAGTGTGTATGTAAGACCAGCCACTAGTCTTGCAAGCATCCACCAATCCGGACTTGGTCCCCGTGGTGGAGTATAGCCTATCCATATTTAGAGAAGAGACCCGTGCCTCTCGGTGGGGACATATTGGGTTGATGATAATGATATTTGTTACTTCTTCACGTTTAAACAGCTGGAGCGATTTTAATAACATTTGGTCCCTACCAAAGTTAGCTGACACCCTGGATTAACATTTAGGCTACGTTTTATTGCGGGAAAATATCTTATACCCACGGGAAAATCGATGTACCGCGGGTAACACCGCGGGGCACAGCTAATACTTAATAAATATCTCTTTGATGGATCACATCAGAAATAAGTCAAACCTCCAAAAAACTGTGATGATTGGCATAGCCTATAAAATTAGAAATGTTAAGTGGCAGTGGCCTAATCTCATCTGCCGAAGAACCCTTAGTCGAACAGGTACAAAGATTTTCTAGTGGAAACTACGAACTGGCAAACACCACCAGCTTGCTGGATCGACAATCTGTAGTACATTGCTGGCAGCAAGTACATTCTGTCAGGTTAGAATGAAGTGGCATGCCTTGGTGGAGGCTTATGTCCAGCAGTGGACGAGAACGCGAGTACTCATTAATCGATCAATTCATTCAATGGCATGTAATGGCAGTCAGAGGCCTCATCGTCATCGTCAGGCTATACTAGTCCACTGCTGGACATAGCCCTCCCCAATCAGCGCCACGTTGTGCTATCATAGGGGGTAATACCCATAATCCCCACGCTGGGCATGCGGGTTGGGGATCGCAGTTCGGTGGAATTTCACTGCAGGGGGCGCTGCTGCCTACCCCCCGGTTTGTGTCTCTTAGTCGCCTTTTACGACACCCGCGGGAAGAATTGGGTTGGTGCTATTCTCTCGGCCGACACAACACAGCAATGGCCGGATTAATAACTTCTGACAGTAAGGCCAGCCATTTACTTACAATCCTCCACCCGGACTTGGCCCCCGTAGTGGAGCATGGCTAACCTGTGATGCAGGAAGAGACCCGTATTTCAACGGTGGGGATATTTCGGCACTTTTTTAGGTGCCGTCAGTCATCCGGGACCACGGCACCTGAAAAAGTGCCGAAACGTCGGAAAATTGTAAAAATGTAATAAACGAGCATAAATCCGTGTAAAAATAGTTTTAATTATTTATTCATGTCTATGAAACTACTTCCAAACGCAATATGTTATCATGACGCGCATAATTATTATAGGAACGCCAATAGGGATGCGACCTTGTAATCTGGGTCAATTGCAGGCGACAATTGACAAAAGCCTTCGTCTACGGAGTGAGTCGCAAGCAACAGAATCTAATAGTCCTGCGTGACGAGGCTAAACCGTCGCGACGTAATTAAGGGCCAACATTATGACAGGGAATCCTATACAAGGTGTAACAAAATCTTCATGTGTTCCCGAAAGTGGGGCATGCTCCTATACACTATCATCATCAACATCAACCCATAATGTCCCCACCGAGGGGCACGGGTCTCCTCCCTGAGGAAGGCATAGGCCATACTCTGCCACGGGGGCCAAGTCTGGATTGGTGGAGGCTTGCAATACTAGTGGCTGGTCTTGCTGTCAGAATTAAAATGTGAAAATGACTTTGCTGAATTCCGCCATAAATCCCACAAGCACCTGCGGTGAGTTAATCCCACCAGCACCGCCTTCCCTCCCACTTTTTCAAGCAGAAGCAAGACACGACTCGTGTCACATTTTAATGCTATTATGGATTTCCGCAAAGTAACGCCTCGATAACAACCCTTGTATATCCCCACTGTTGGGGCACGGGTCTCTTCCTGCATCGCAGGAAGGTTAGGCCATACTCCACCACGGAGGCCAAGTCCGGGTTGGTGGAGGGTTGTAAGACAGTGGCGGGTCTTACTGTCAGAAGTTATCAAGCCGCCCATGAGGCCTCTGACATGGCTTAAGGACTGCCATTACAAGACAGCCGGCACCAACGGCTTAACGTGCCTTGCGAAGCACGGAAGCGCTCGGAAAAATGCCACTAGCGGTAGTCACAGGACGGTCACCCATCCTGCACCTAACCGCGCCTGTTTTTGCTTAACTCAAGTGATTGATTCCAATCACTCGGTTCGACTAGGCCACGAGCGCTTGACGCTTGAAAGTAACGCCTGATTCCATACAATTAATTTTTTTTTTTAGTTTTATTTGTTTATTTCAAAGGAAAAAAGTACATAGAAGTTTTCTTGTTCTGGAGGCTAAAAATCTTTCATATAAGATTATAATGCTTCCAGAGGTTGCTCTATATTATAAATAAATTTTACAAAGTAAAAGTGCGGACAATGCTGAGGAACACGCAAAGAACATGCAAGTGATTATATTAAATTATATTCAAATTATATTAATTACTATCAGAAGTTTCAAGCCACCCTAAGGCCTCTGACTTGACTTAACGACGGCCATCTACCGACGGCAGAAAGATGCAACTAGCGTTAGTCGTGGACGGTCGCCCATACATTCACTGAACGCGCCCTATGTTGCTTAACCTTCGTGATATAAGAGAAATAACTCCGAAATCACGAAAAGAGTTTCAGCGGTAAAATTTTAAGGCGCTGGGAGGTGTTAGGAAATCGATTAAAGTCCTAGATTGTTCATCTTATCATCGTTCGTAGCACCCCTCCCCCAGCGCCTTAGTAACTAAATATATATATAAACTTCGTACAAATTAAAATTCTACTGAATTAGAAAAAACTGAAGATGCTTTTATAGTATTTCACAAAACGATTACACGCTAAAATAAAACGATAAGTTTTAATTTTTACAAGCTTATTAGCACCCCAGTGCTAAGCGAAGCACATCTAAGTAATATTAAACCGAATAAGCTAGAGCCTATACGTCATAGGATCACGTAGACATGTGCGCCGTTCCCACACCGAGACGTTACCGAGGGTGGTTGTAGCCACCCCAGGCGCCGATTGACACTCCAGCGGAAAATAGGCGTGACTTTTTTCTGAATTATCGGCCGTTGCATCTACGTAATGAGTCACACTTTACTGTATTATAAAAAAAAATCTAGGTCTAAATAAGTAATTATTAAAAAACTTATTTAGAGGCTAAAAATTTCACCCATGCCGGGATTCGAACCCGCAACCTCTGGCTATCCGTACCAGCGCTCTACCAATTGAGCCAATGGGCGACTCACGGCATCAGTGAAATTTCGAACCTCTTTACAATATTCTCTGTATTACGTAGAGCGCTGGTACGGATAGCCAGAGGTTGCGGGTTCGAATCCCGGCATGGGTGAAATTTTTAGCCTCTAAATAAGTTTTTAAATTTGTTCCTTAGCACGGGTTAGTGCATTAAAAATAAAAATAGTGTAAGTAATTATTATTTAGGTAAACCTATTTAGTAT
Source organism: Yponomeuta sedellus (assembly GCA_934045075.1). Lineage (NCBI taxonomy): Eukaryota > Metazoa > Arthropoda > Insecta > Lepidoptera > Yponomeutidae > Yponomeuta > Yponomeuta sedellus. Next base: position 10,698,783 of record OW203739.1, on the reverse strand, counting down.
TCTAAGAGGCACAACTTGTTAATATTCTCTTCAAAACGTGGCTTATCTGGCAGGTAAAGCTAAGTAGCAATAAGCTGACCCATGTACAAAACTTGGTGTTTAGATGCAACAAAGATTATTGTTCATTTAATTAGTTTATTAAGCTCGTCTTTGTACATGTATTTTGTTAAATTTTATTTCTTTTTAGTGTGCAAAGTATCGTATAATATTAATAATAAGTCATCCATTAACACTTTCAAGGTGTTCCCTTATTTTAATCCAATAAGGGAAGAACCTGGAAACTGTTTCCTCAGTATCGATATTAAAACATTTCAAAAAATCTCATTGATTTAGCTATGAACGCACTTGTTTACCAAAATATAAATCTTAATTTTAATCTACGTGAGATCAGCTTCCTATAAAAACCTCTCCAAATCTATAGCGACACATACACGCCGTGTAGACTTTTAGTCCGGATCTACTTACGGGTGTTGTTATATCGGAAGAGTCCGACCAGGTTTCGCTCCGATTTGCAGAGCTTTCGTAAGCACAATGTGTTGTGCTAACAAAAGTTTTAGTTCAAAAAAAGACATACACGCCCTTCACGCCAATGCCGCCGCCGCCGGCAGATGTTTGCCCTCACGCCGCCGTCGAAGTCGAGGTAGTCGTCGCATCGGCGCACATGTCCAGTATCACACACACAGGAAAATCTGCAATTTGTCTAATGGCAGGATGTTAGAGACACGTCCGTGATTATAAAGTCTTGTGCATGTCAGGCGTTCATGCAATATGGCGCCAGGGGCCTCCAATGTTCCCTTACACAATAAAATGGCGTTAACAATACCTAGGCTAATGGATTTACAAGTTCCTGGGGCAAACGTCATAGCATGTTTATGTAACCGCTCATGGCTACAGTGCAAATGATACTTTGGGCGCTGGCGATTAAAATACACGAAGATGTAGAAGATCAGCTTTGGTAAAATTTCAGGGAAAGTCCTTGCGACACGCACACTTGTTTGTGCATCCAAATAAACTTAAAGTCTATGTGTGTTATTACTAGAATATATCTACCTTAATCTAATCACATCACTCTAATGTTATAAAAGCGAAAGTTTGTGAGTGTGTATGTAAGACCAGCCACTAGTCTTGCAAGCATCCACCAATCCGGACTTGGTCCCCGTGGTGGAGTATAGCCTATCCATATTTAGAGAAGAGACCCGTGCCTCTCGGTGGGGACATATTGGGTTGATGATAATGATATTTGTTACTTCTTCACGTTTAAACAGCTGGAGCGATTTTAATAACATTTGGTCCCTACCAAAGTTAGCTGACACCCTGGATTAACATTTAGGCTACGTTTTATTGCGGGAAAATATCTTATACCCACGGGAAAATCGATGTACCGCGGGTAACACCGCGGGGCACAGCTAATACTTAATAAATATCTCTTTGATGGATCACATCAGAAATAAGTCAAACCTCCAAAAAACTGTGATGATTGGCATAGCCTATAAAATTAGAAATGTTAAGTGGCAGTGGCCTAATCTCATCTGCCGAAGAACCCTTAGTCGAACAGGTACAAAGATTTTCTAGTGGAAACTACGAACTGGCAAACACCACCAGCTTGCTGGATCGACAATCTGTAGTACATTGCTGGCAGCAAGTACATTCTGTCAGGTTAGAATGAAGTGGCATGCCTTGGTGGAGGCTTATGTCCAGCAGTGGACGAGAACGCGAGTACTCATTAATCGATCAATTCATTCAATGGCATGTAATGGCAGTCAGAGGCCTCATCGTCATCGTCAGGCTATACTAGTCCACTGCTGGACATAGCCCTCCCCAATCAGCGCCACGTTGTGCTATCATAGGGGGTAATACCCATAATCCCCACGCTGGGCATGCGGGTTGGGGATCGCAGTTCGGTGGAATTTCACTGCAGGGGGCGCTGCTGCCTACCCCCCGGTTTGTGTCTCTTAGTCGCCTTTTACGACACCCGCGGGAAGAATTGGGTTGGTGCTATTCTCTCGGCCGACACAACACAGCAATGGCCGGATTAATAACTTCTGACAGTAAGGCCAGCCATTTACTTACAATCCTCCACCCGGACTTGGCCCCCGTAGTGGAGCATGGCTAACCTGTGATGCAGGAAGAGACCCGTATTTCAACGGTGGGGATATACAAGGGTTGATATCGATCAATTTATTTCAATTAAAACCCTATGTATACAATTTAATGCAGCTTATCTGTGCCCCTAGAACTAACAATCCGTCATGTGATAATACCAAATACAAATTTCCTGCTAAACCCAACCAGACTTTCTCACCGTCTTATTTCAAGCTAGAATGCTGGCTAGCCAGTTTGGACAGAGCAACCCTAATGGGCAACTGAAGGTAACGACCCGTGACAGCCGGCACTAAAGAGATATTTGGCGTGCATTTGCTTTTTGCCACCAGCTGAGATCAAGCCACGGTCATAATTGTACCGTCTCGTGACCCCGGTTGAACTTTCAACTTCGGCAACAATAGGTTCGGGCTAATCTTATTTTTTCGATTAGGAATCGGCTGCATATCTACCACTGATATTTTTACAATCCAATGTATTACATTGGCATTTGGTCCAGATTGACATTTACTCATTTTATTTAATTACAATATTATGTCGTGGTCTACGAATATCGTACTACTTTGTTTTATAAGAGTGCTGATATATCCTCCTAAGCCTTGGAGGTAAAACTTACTTCAAGTCTTCTAAATCTACGTAGATTTTGACGTATTTTTTCTTCTTGTTGTCCAAAAAATTATGAGGACAATATTGGGAACAGCAAGTATTCCGGAATTTTATAGAATAGCTTCTATGCCTGACCAATAATACTGAGCCTGTATGTCCCAATGTAAAGTAAATATTCAAATACCAAAAAAAAAGCCATTTAGGGCTTCCTCTCGGAGAGAGATTATGGACTTGAATATACACTCGATCCCACCGCAGAATGACAATTTCAAGCGCTTAGGTGTGGGAACACCTCAGACATGTTTACGCGCGGCATATTCCTTCACAGTTAGCGAGCGATATTTGTACTACAAATTCTAAGGAAATTTGTAGTATCTTAAAAACCTAAATCACTAGTACATGCCCGAGGTTCGAACCCACGACCTTCTGAACGTAAGGCAAGTGGCTTATCGCCCACGTTACCCTCGCATCGCTTTACCGAGACCACCACGAATAAAAACCTGCCTTTCTATCCACAGACAAGACTCGTCTCTCGCCAGCCCGAAGGTGTCCCGGAAGTACTTCCACAACTGGAGGCAAGCGTGTGACAAGACGAAAGACAAGACTAAGGAGCTACTGAAGCGCTGGCGCACTCTTCCGGAGTCTGAGGTGGTTGAGGAAATGCAGGCGGCGGGGAGCAGCGAGGGGGAGAAGGGGGGCTGGAGCGTCCATGTCTGGAGTGAGTACCTATCTTCTTCTTCTATAATATAAAAAGAATTGCTGAATGTGTTAGTAAGCGCAAATCTCGAGAGCAGCTGAACCGATTTAGATAATTCTTTTTTTAGAATATTACTCGAAGTAAGAGGATGGTTCTTACGGACGGGAAAATAAAAAAAGAATCGACTGTTAGGCGGTACGAAGTCCGCTGGGTCATTTTTTTTATAATATATATTTTTATTTTTTATTTTTTTTTATTATTATTTTTTTTTTATTTTATTTTATATTATATTATATTTTATATTATAAACTTTATAATATAAAAATGAATAAATGAGTAAGCGCAAATCTCGAGAGCAGCTGAACCGATTTCGCTAATTATTTTTTTAGAATATTCCTTGAAGTACGAGGATGGTTCTTACGATGAGAAAAATAAAAAAGAATTAAAGAATCGACTGTTAGGCGGTACGAAGTTCGCTGGGTCAGCTAGTTTTCTTATGTTTAAAAACTAACTCTTCCGGAGTCCGAGGTGGTTGAGGAGATTCAGGCGGTGGGGAGCGGCGAGGGGGAGAACGGGGGCTAGAGCGTCCATATCTGGAGGGAGTACCTATATTTTCTAACGTTTAAAAACTCATCCTCCCGGAGTCTGAGGTGGTTGAGGAGATGCAGGCGGCGGGGAGCAGCGAGGGGGAGAAGGGGGGTTGAAACGTCCATATCCGGAGGGAGTACCTATATTTTGTAACGTTTAAAAACTCACTCTCCCGGAGTCCGAGGTGCTTGATGAGATGCAGGTGGCGCGGGGAGTAGCGAGGGGGAGAAGGAGGCTGGAGCGTCCATGTCTGAAGTGAGTACCTATATTTTCTAACGTTTAAAAACTCACTCTTCCGGAGTCCGAGGTGGTTGAGGAGGTACAGGCGGCGGGGAACGGCGAGGGCGAGAAGGGGGGCAGGAGCGTCCATGTCTGGGGTACCTATACTTTTCAATGTATAAAAACTAGCTGGCACTTTTTTGCCATTTTAATTATCTAATGACTTCTTCTTAGACCTACCAAAAACACACAAAATAATTTCAAAAAAGGCGGTGAAGCCGTTTAGTAGTTCGGTGACAAACACTGTGACACGAGATTTTTCTGGCGCCCGTTTTATGAGACCAGAAGATTTTCGTTTATCATGTAGCGATTCGGCGATCTCCTTTGATGCCCAACCCGCATGCCCAGGGGATGTTGGGCATTACCCCTCAATAATCGCACAACCTTGCGCTGTGGCGCTCATTAGGGGAGGGCTATGTCCAGCAGTGGACTAATATAGCCTGAAGAAGAAGAAGATGTAGAAATTAAATTTATACTCATAAATAACAGGTCTTATAAGATAAGATGAGAATATTTTTATTGTACACCGGAAATACAACAAATACAAAATAATTACAATTGTACATAGTACAATTATTATTGGCGGCCTTATATTCTTATATTTGTTGTTGAAAGAAAATATAGTGGTTAACATTGTGTGCAATCGTTTATCTTCCACAGGAAACAGATAAAATCGCTTTCTTGTCGTATCGTAGTGACGTAAACACAATGAAAAAAACATGCCGCGACACTATTTTTTTAAAAAGAAATTTCGTCCAATGTAACTTTTTACAGGTATTTTTTTGATTAGACATAAATAAATAAAAATTACGTCTTAAAAATGTAAAACAAGAAATTAGTTTTTTCACATCAAAGGGTTCTAAATTATGTGAAATTTTATAAAGTTGCGATCTAAGGAGCCTCATTAGCATTCGTTAATTCTAGTACCTAGTACATGTAAAGTTAAGGCGACTCTTTAGGAATTGTGGTTAGACAACCGCTTCGCTCTGGTTCGTTTCTGATGCGGAGGATCTCCATTAAATGCAACACTCTAACGCTGTCAGCGTCATGCCGAACTTTTGGTCGGATGTGTCTCGCGGTGGTTTATTCATTTTTTTTATATTAATAGCAAAAAAACCTTTACATTTTTGGTTTTACAAATTTCGCCAAACTGCTGTGCAGTTTGTTGGCGATGCCTTAAGGTCTTATATCTTATAACTTAAGGTTTCCTTTAACTATTTTACAGCTATATGAATAATGTAATAATTATTTTCTTACACAAAAATAAGTTCGTATTCCTATCTTAAAGTAACATAACATATTATTATTAAATTGCATTCTGGTTTTCTTCTTGTTGTTTGTACCAACATACATTCACCTACATTCCAAAAATAAACAATATTGTTGTATTTTGATGTATTTAGTTACTACATTTTTTTCTATAGAATGTTTAAATTAGACATGTGAAGACTAAAGCAAAATGTAATTACTGGTAGTTGATGTTATCCTATGTAGATATTCACTGCCAGTCATTTAAGGCGGGTTGGGGTAAGAGGATTAGTGGCATGGAAAAAACGCTGATTCGAAAAGTTCTGAGTGCTTAGTGCGAGTTTTTTAACTACTCGATCGCGTTAACGTAAACTCATATTTCTATGGCATCGAGGAAGCGCCACCTAGCGACAAGTATGGAAATTAAAATTGCTGAGTGCGAATGGTAATGGTTTACGTTGAGAAGTGAACACGTTTACCAGCCAAAACACGAATAAACGCGAGTGCGAGTTGTACTGTGACAGCGTTTTGCCAGTTCGAACGGTTAACTTACTCATATACTCACTACTCAATGCTCGATTAACGCGGTAGTAAAGTTATTCGATTGGATCTGTCAAACTCGCACTAAGCACTCTGGCCTACAGCCAATTATGTCAAGTCTACGTGTAGACTGCGTATCTACTGCAGAAACTCATTATTTTAAAAGGGTCTACTCACGATTATATATTGCGTAAAAGACTAAGGGACACAAACCAGGGGGTGGGGCAGCAGCGCCCCCTGCAGTACAATTCGACCAAACTGCGATTTCCAACCCGCATGCCCAGCGTGGGGATTATGGGCATTACCCCCCAATGATGGCACAACCTTGCGCTTATTAGGGGAGGGCTATGTCCAGCAGTGGACTAATATAGCCTGAAGAAGAAGAAACGTAATGACCGTAATTCCAGACGTTTCGGCGGGCGTTCAATTGCCGTGGTCACGGATAGACTGAAGTGGCGAGTAGGCAATTATTAGATTAGATTAGATGGGAAATAATATACATTAGTAGTGATAACTTTATTACAATCTTTGTTTGGGCGATAAGTTGGAAGACATTGGGCCTTGATTCTGTTAGTGCATTATAGTACCATGACAAATACGACTGAAGTGGCGAGTAGGCAATTATCGATCAATCACTTTTATAACTATGTGTGAGCATCGCGAATCATTGGGAAATATTATACATTAGTAGTGATAACTTTATTAAAATCTTTGTTCGGGCGATAAGTTGGAAGAGATTGGGCCTTGATTCTGTTAGTGCTAAATCACTAACAGAATCAATGTATTTATCATGGTACTATAATTAGTACCATGACAAATACATGGTAGGGTCACGTGGGGTGATTTTCATACCATTGATGCCTTGAACTTGACTTGAAGCAGCAACGAAATTAAATCACCATGTTCATGGAATTGTCGTTGTACTACAATACATTAGCAGAACTAGGCCCTGATCCTATGAAATCTCACGTAAGGGCTCCAGGGCCACTGAGTTAGTCAGATAGCCAATGAGTTGAGTGACGTTGATTTTTACTGTTTTTAAGTTACTCCAGCAGTCAAATGCATACATATTTTGACACATTGGAGACGTCTAAATGCATAACTCGATAGAGTGGAATAATAATAATAATAATATTCATGGACATATTATACAGATCTCGTTAGCCCTATACTAAGTACAACTAAATGACTTGTGTTATAGGTGCTAACTCGACGATAAATTTAATACAATAAATACATAGATAACATCCAAGACCCAAGACAAACTAGAAAAGTTCGTTTCCTAGTTTGACCCGGCCGGGGATCGAACCCGAGACCTTCGGTGGCACAGTCAGCGTGCCAAACCGCTGCGCCACCGAGGCCGTCAGGTTCGAGGGAATGTTACGTAATAGAAATGAAATGAAAAAACTTTATTGTAAAACGGTTACAAAAAATTGTTACTAGCTCCCAAACTAGGATTCCCTGTGCTATGGGCAGCCAGGCTTCATGGCTATGGGTAGAAGGGCAGGAGTAACATTTCCCCACATTTTAAACGCTTCAGATATATATAGACTCCAACCAGCGAAGGTATTATGTGACGAAACCACTGACCAAATTATTTCTCAAAGCGAGTTCTTTCCTTTTAAGGTTGAAAATCGAAAATTTCACAAGGAAGCTTGAAAATTTCATGAAAACTTTGCATAATGGCGTCGCACGGCTGAAAGAACCAAAGTTGTAAAGTTGTGAGTACCTAAAGAATAGCGAAGAACGGGGTCGGATATTTTATTCGTCAAGGATCGGAAGATCACACCTGGGACCAATGTTACACGTACAGACATAGTGTTCACGTATTAGGTGTAAGTAGTTGTCTAGAAGTACAGATCTTGCTAAGAGCTGAACCAGTAAGAGTGAGTATGGGTGGAATAACAATCGAGAAGTAGTAACTGACATTCACGCACACAAATACGGTACTAATCTCAGGAATATCAGACAGATCTAACATTAAGGAAGCATGCTTACTTTTGAGGAACTTCAACGATTTATTAAAATTTTTAGGAATTCCTTTTGAGCTTTTCATAAAACTATACGCGCAAAGCTCTTTCCCTCGTCTTTAAACATTGTCGAAGCAAATGCTGATCCTGGTAAACTGGAAGACTAACCCACTTCTCGTTGCAAAAAAAATACATGTTATGTAGGAATTTGCCAAGTTGTTCGCCTCCCCGTGTTTAGCTGTGTTTAGTTGGCCTTTTTTTTCTTCTTTGTCTATTTGTGAGATTCGAAGGACCATTGAAGACTTTTAGTCCGGATTTACTTACGGGTGTTGTTATATCGAAAAAGTCCGACCAGGTTTCGCTCCGATTCGCAGAGCTTAATCATGGTGAGCAGAGACGGAGCTCGCGTCGTTGGTTGCTCGTCTCACACTACGGACTAAAAGTCTACAATGTGTTGTGCTTACGAAAGTTTTAGTTCGAAGGACCATGTTTCGCAAGGCACGTTAAGCAGTTGGTGCCGGCTGCAGTCGATAGATGGCAGTCGTTGAGTTAAGTCAGTGACCTAAGGGCGGCAAGAAAACTTCTGACAGTGAGATAAAGGGTTGATGATGATGCTGAAATATAATATATGGCCTTGACTTTAGACGATCAGTGAGTGAGTCAGCGCCAAAGATTTTGCAATATTTTGGCCCCCATTTCCTAAAAACTCTTCTGGATGAGTGAACTGAAGCGCAATGTTTGTTATCGGTAACCTTAATCTCTCTACATGACATGTGCGTATATATATCCGAGCCGAGAATTTGGCCTACTGCCCCTGGATCTGGTAGAACTATATCTTCCTCGTATGTCCACAATGCTGGGGCACGGGTCTCTTTCTGCATCGCAGGTAGGTTACGCCATACTCCACCAAGGGGGCCAAGTCCAGGTTTGTGGAGGATTGTAAGACACTGGCGGGCCTTACTGTCAGAAGTTATCAAGCCGCCGCGCCCATAAGGCCTCTGACATGGCTTAACGACTACCATTACATGACTGCCGGCACCAACGGCTTATCGTGTCTTGAAAAGCACGGAGGCGCTCGGAAAAAATGCCACTAGCGGTAGTCACGGGACGGTCACCCATCCTACACCTGACCGCGCCGATTAGGCCACGGGCGCTTCAACATGGATCTGATAGAAGCCGAACCAAAAAATTCTTCTGTGGTTTCATGCTTACTGCTGCTAGTGGTAAAAATTTAATGAGCCCTGTCGTCGTCGCCCAAACTGAATACAAGTCGGAGTTTCAATTTACCCGTGCGGCGAATAGGGCAACTTGTGCAATATTCCGTTTAAATATTTCGCACTTAATTTGCATATAAAGGCTGCTTTGCATATTTCAAGCCGAAAACAGTAGGCGTGTTAACTGAGCGCGAATTGTTTCACTCGTCAAGTGGATGCGAAAGTTAGTGTGTTGTTGTTATGAATATTTTGTGCCGGCACAAAATTCCGTGCTTCGTTTGTTTATGGAGTAGCAAAAGTTCCAATATTTATTAGGGTTCCGTAATCAAATATCAACTCAAAAACTTCCCTATTCAGTGTGCTTCGAAGGTTGTTTAGAACTGAAAGGGTTTGATCTACTCATCAGAGAGCTAACTGAAACCAAGGTACCTCAACTTGCCTTTAAATCATATAATAAATATCATCTGTTTCCTAAGCTTCAACATCTGCTCTAACGAGCGTTTAACAGCTGATAAATATATCTTTACTATTATTAAGTCGATCATAAAAGGTGGTTGTATATATGTGTAAAAGAATAATAACATTTAACGCTTAATATATACCTAACTACGAGAACTAGCCTTAATCTGTGGTTTTGCTTGTGTTAGAAATTATCCCACGGGAACGCATTAAAGCGCTCATGGCCTAGTCAAATCTAGTGATTGGAATCAATCACTTGAGTTAAGTAACAACAGGCGCGGTCAGGTGCATGATGGGTGACCATGCCGTGACTACTGCTAGTGGCATTTTTTCCGAGCGCTTCTGTGCTTCGCAAGGCACGCTAAGCCGCTGGTGCCGGCTGTCATGTAATGGCAGTCGTTAAGCTATGTCAGAGGCCTTATGGGCGGATTGATAAATTCTGACAGTAAGGCCCGCCACTGTCGTACAATCCTCCACCGACCCGGACTTGGCCCCCGTGGTGGAGTATGGCCTAACCTTCCTGCGATGCAGAAAGAGACCCGTGCCCCAGCAGTGGGGACATACAAGGGTGGATATTAATATCGAACGCATTACAGGTTGTCTTGAAGAAATTGCTTTCAGCAATAAGGCCGCCAATTGTACTTTGTTTCTTTACATGTTTTATAATATGTGCTCTGGTGTACAATAAAGAATATTCTTATCTTATCTTATCTTACAGGGATATAACATAACATTTACATACAGGCACATATATTGCTTCTGGCCCCACACTAGGATACCCTCTGTCGTGGGAACCAGAAACAACTACATCACAAACATGTAAACATCAAAGACCTGGGGTTTTTTCTCTATCAACAATCCTATGTTTCAATTGAAATCTTTGTCTATCTGTACGCCAAGTTTCGTGTAAATCCGTTCCGTTATTGCGTGATTGAGTGACAAACATTCAAACTTCTTCACAAACTTCACATTTATAATATTAAGTAGGATTTAGAATGTATGAACATTGCGACTCGCGAACCATTAAGAAAGACTACCTACCTAAAACCTCACAAAACCTTCTCAAAGCACGCTGTGCTGAAACGGTTATGTTCATGTCACGTGTTCATCATGTCATCCTACTAATATTAAAAACGCGAAAGTTTATAAGTATGGATGTTTGGTGCCCTTTCACATAAAAACTACTGAATGGATTTAAATGAAACTTTACAATAGTATGGCTTATACATCAGAATAACACATAGGCTACAATTTATGAAGATATTGTGTGAATTGTCCAAAATATGACGATAAGTAAGAAAGAAAACTTAACAATCTGCGAGCTATTCTGGCGTGCGAAAACGCTAGAGTTACACATAATGTAATGTATGTCGGAAATGTTTAAAAAAATCGTTCTATATAATTATATTCTTTTTAATGCACTAGCCCGTGCTAAGGAATTTTTTTTTCGTTAAATATAGTTTATAGGAGCATACTGCAGTAGCTGCCTATAAGCCTATGATTAGGGCTCCGCAGTGCTTATTTACCGTATTTCTTATGTTGACAATATTGTTGTTTTTTTTAATGTTATTATACAATACCTCCGGCCTCCGTGACCTAACGGTAGCGCATTTGGCTACCATGCGAGAGGTCTCGGGTTCGATCCCCGGCTGAGGACAAAAAAGAAACCCCAGGTCTTGGATGTTTACATGTTTGTGATGTCGCTGTTTCTGGTTCCCACGACACAGGGTATCCTAGTGTGGGGCCAGAAGCAATGTATGTGCCAGTATGTAAATGTTATGTTATTAATAATGTTATATTTTAAATGCAATCCAAAAATTATATGTGTTAACTTAAATGTCATACTGTTAGTTCTTTTCTACGCCACGCTAATATAAGCTACTGGAAATACTAAACCTGCGCAGGCGAAGTCGCGGACACCAGCTAGTGACATATAAAATCTACATGAAACATTCGATACATGACGTAAAAGCTTCCTTTGTCGTTAAAACATGTAAACGAACATCGATTATTCGGTAGTTGACAGACAAATCGATTAGTCTATTTTGGTTCGCTTGATCGTAAGCTCCGTCATAAATATTTATACTACTAAGGGTGTAGTCATATTGCTGTCACAGTATACCTCTAATGGATGTAATGGGATATAGAGAGAAAATTAATTATAATCCTACTTATAATTTGCGTAATATAACCTCACGCCAGTATCCCAGAGGGTTAGGCAGAAACCAGGGACTGCCACTTGCCTAGATCCTGACAGATCACCTTCACTTCATCAACGTTCTTAGGTCGTTACATGCACGCACGCCAGTTCCGGGTACTTTTTATCTTCCCCTTTGCTAATACATCCCCTATTTACGTATGTCCGCCTGGGTCGTCCCTTACCGGCCTGTCTACTTACATTGACAATATATATTATTTGTTACGTCAATCTTTCTTTCTTCATCCTGTCCACACGTCCAAACCAACGCCACATTCCTTTCTTAATTCTGGTCACTACATCCTCTTACAATTTATTAGAATGTTTATTACCTCGCGCGCGCTTCAATTTTTTATAATTTCTTTATATTTTTTTTTAAAACACACATTTAATTTGTTTGCTACTCCGGTGAACCGTTGCTGGTTTGTCTCAAAGCTAGCGTCTTCGGACTTTACACTGTTAGGTACACTCGCGGTCTGAAAATGTTTACCACCTTAAGGTCGGTAATTGCATGCACCTATGCCACATGGTCGATGATATTATGTGATTTGATTAGGCATAGAGCATAGATTAGGCATAGAGCATAGAAGAAGCAATAGTGATTCACCTAAGCGAGGTTGCCATGGTTTTACAATCAAGTTCTATTATTTCAATCCTAGTATTTTTGATAAATGTCATTGTAAAAAGTTCAATTATGTCAACTTTTAAATAAAGAAAAGAGTTTCATCATCAAAACGTCATGAATACTCTTTTTGTTAGAATCGATGCTACAACTATTAAAAAGTAATACGTACCTAGGTATAGCATTTTAGACTTTACTGCACACAGTGTGCTAAAGAATCTAATTTGAAAACTGATAAACATTTTTAGACCGCGACCGTCCATGTCTATGTAGCATACTACACTGCCTACGGTACGAACATAGTACTGTCCTAGCTTTCATATTCGTGATGTCTGCTTGGTTACCATAGCATGGGTAGCCTAGATTTGGATCAAGACAAGTGATTGTTTGTACATTATTATTGTTCACTTATTCCGAAGAACCGACGGTCAATGTACAGCTTATTTTCTTGGGAGACCACGATCTGGCAAACGCGGCCTACGACGCCCACAAGCTCCTTGAACCGACCCATCTGAGGCAGTTTTCTGGGAATGACTGGATGAGGATGGCTGAGGTCAAAAAGCAATGGCGATCTTCACGGTAGGCATGGGCTATAACCTGCGGTGGACCGATACGAGCTGATGTATTGACTATTTTAAAAGGTTGACAATTTATTTTCTTAATTTTAATATCTGCTAGAACATTTCATCAAGATCAGACGTGTAACTTCTGCCGTTTAGTATGCCATTAAGGGGTTTTCAGTGGTTTGCATTGCCTGCGTTACCTCATCATCTAGCCTAGTCTTTCGCAAAATAGACGATGAGCCCCATTGCGGGCACTGGAGAAATCCATGGCAGTAGCAAGAAAGTGGGCGTTAAATCGGCGTATAGGAGAAAAAAATTACAAATGTACGGCGGCCCCCAGTGGGGATCGAACCCACGACCTCTGGCTTGTTTAATCAGATGTGATACCGCTAGACCATCGAGACAGTCGAAATATGACACAAACTTTCTTGAATGCCGTCACCTTGTGTTTGACATGAATTTCAACTTCGTGGCTCCACCCGGTCCTCAGGAATGTTTTGACATACTGATGGACGGACGGCCGGTACATGATTTCATGAGACCTTTCGTTTTTATTTTCTTTTTGAGGCGCGGAATCATAAAAAGTAACGGTGACGTGACAGAGGTGTTTCCACGAACGCTGAATTCAGCTGGAATTCATTGCATTTGTTACATCGGTTTTAATATCATTCGCAAACGCTGAAGGAAAGATCAAACGTTAAAATTACTTAAATATAAATCATGTGCCTAAAGTGGCCCTTGCTTAGAATTTCATGAGACATCAGTCTAGCAGCTGAAAATTCCATACGTTTTGATGACGTAGGTAGGTAACGTTAGTCACTTTAATTTTATTTAAAGTAATTCTTATTGACCAGTAGTTTTTTTTCGGAAGATTGGAGGATATGTTACTTCAGCAGAATGTATATCGCTGAAATCAGCAGTGTACAGGATGGGTGACCATCCCATGACTACGGCTAGTGGCATTTTTTTAGCAGTTGGAGCCGGCTGTCTGTAATGGCCGTCGTTAAGCCATGTTCGAAGCCTTATGGGGCGGCTTGATAACTTCTGACAGTAACGCCTTCCACAGTCTTACACTGCTCCACCAACCCGGACTTGGCCCCCGTGACGGAGTATGGTCTCACCTTCCTGCGACGCAGGAAGAGACCCGTGCTCCAGCAGTGGGGGCATACAAGGTATGCCCGCGTACCATATTTTGGTACCATATTCCATGACTTCTATCGTACATATAACATACATAGGTACGTAAACCACCTACTCATTACAACCATGCACACAATTGCTCTCTCCTCTCTCTTTCTCTCACATATACATACACACACTAGCCCTCAATAAAAGAATTATAATTACATTAAAATCATTCAGATGACTGCTGAGAGTGCAGTGTGTTAGTATAAAACACTGGAAAACTCAATTATGTCACACTTATTTATTTGTATTTAGGACTAGCTGACACAGCGATTTCGCACCGGCTAACAGTCGATTCTTGAAAATTTTCTCTCCGTAAGAACCATCCTCGCACTTTAAGGAATATTCTAAAAAAGAATTAGCGAAATCGGTTCAGCTGCTCTCGAGATTTGCGCTTACTCATTTATTTATTTTTATATTATAGAATACTAACTGACCCAGCGAACTTCGTACCGCCTAACAGTCGATTCTTTATTTTGTTTCATCCGCGTACTTCAAGGAATATACTAAAAAAATAATTAGCGAAATAGGTTCAGCTGGTCTCGAGATTTGCGTTTACCGACACATTCAGCGATTTATTTTTCTATTTTAGATGAGGAACTAGTTTGTAGGTCGTTTTTAAGTAGGTGAGTGCTGAAAAACAGCGCCGTCTACAGGCATTGTTTTGTCCCTGGCACATGCTGAGCACACACCTTTTTTCCCCAACTATCAAGTCATTATTTGTAATTTCTCACTTTATTCTTCTTGTTTACTTTTATCTTTTTTACTTTATTTTTTTTACCCTCTTCTTTTTAATGTATAGAGAGAGTATTTTATCAATATATAGACATGAAATAGTAGGTACAGCCTGACAGCACCCTGTTACTGGGTATGACATTAGTAATGTGTAAATTCGGATATATATATGTCCCACATATCCTCGTATAAGTTCACTTATATTTCCGAAAACTCTTTCGTTTATTACTTTTTAAATTACTTAAGTTTCACTTGTGGCCAATTTTAAAAACCTATTTAGAGGCTAAAAATTCCACCCAAGCCGGGATTCTAAATAGGTTTTTAAAATTGTCCTTAGCACGGGTTAGTGCATTAAAAATAAAAATAGTATAATTCACTTGTGGTATCAAAACGTATGGAACAGCTGGATTGATTACGCGACTTCGAAGTTATCCACGTACTAAAAGTTGTACAAACGGAAAACTCTTTCGTTTATTACTTTTTAAATTACTTAAGTTTCACTTGTGGCCAATTTTAAAAACCTATTTAGAGGCTAAAAATTCCATCCAAGCCGGGATTCTAAATAGGTTTTTAAAATTGTCCTTAGCACGGGTTAGTGCATTAAAAATAAAAATAGTATAATTCACTTGTGGTATCAAAACGTATGGAACAGCTGGATTGATTACGCGACTTCGAAGTTATCCACGTACTAAAAGTTGTTTGTGAATAGAACTCTTGTATTGGGATGTATAACTAAGTATGAAGATTTTTATGACACCCTGTATAAGTTTCGGACTGTACTAACTCATCAATATTTATAAAACAAACTCCAAACATCCCAAAATGAGCTTATATTTGACTTTTGGGTGATATTAGGCACGTTCCTGTTGAATTATAGTCCATAAATCCAATGCGGTAGGAATCAAAAGTATTGCTGGCTGGTGGACCGTAAACGGTCGGCGGTCATGTTTCGACCCTGTTTGGCGGTGATTTGTGTCCTTCGGCGATATGAAATAAGCCCAATTTACAAGATGCTTCGGAGTATTTGGAGAACCACTGCCCTTACAAAAAACAGAGTAATGTGGGTTCATGCATGTATGCTTCTCATGTTATTTGTTATCAACCCTTGTATGTCCCCACTGCTGGGGCACGGGTCTCTTCCTGCACCGCAGGAATGTTAGGCCATACTCCACTACGGGGGCTAAGTCCAGGATGGTGGAGGAATGTAAGACAGTAGCAGGTCTTACTGTCAGAAGTTATCAAGTCGCCCATAAGGCCTCTGTCATGGCTTAACGACTGCAATACATGACAGCCGGCACCAACGGCTTAACGTGCCTTGCGAAGCACGAAAACGCTGGGAAAAATGCGACTAGCGGTAGTCACGGGACGGTCGCCCATCCTGCTCCTGACCGCGCCTGTTGTTGCTTAACTCAAGTAATTGATTCCAATCACTCGATTCGTCTAGGCGACGAGCGCTTCTTGTTGTTTATTGTACTATTATTTAAGAATCACGTTCGTCCATGCACGGTTCTTCTACTAAATCTAGTAAGGGTGATCAAGGTTGGCCCTTCCTACGGTCAGGTATGTTCAGCGCCTTTGATTAAATAACTTGTCACGTATGAATGTGAGTGCAAAAACAAAATATCTACTTTACTTTTTCGTTCAATTATGGCAATTGTGGCTCAATATCACTGTCACGTATCAAATATCCACTTAAAGGCTGCATCCACTATGTGCGATACTTATTACGCCTCGTATCTATAAGGCAGAGCTAAGTAAGCATTCCGCTTTCCCACACAGATATAATGTGTGAAAAGTTACATCATGAGACCACGCAGAAAAAACGATTAACGAAATTAAAGGGTGAATTTATATTTTGAAAACTTATGTTAAAAAGAGGAATCATTTAAAAACCTATTTAGAGGCTAAAAATTTCACCCATGCCGGGATTCGAACCCGCAACCTCTGGCTATCCGTACCAGCGCTCTACCAATTGAGCTCAATTGTGGTGAAATTTTTAGCCTCTAAATAGGTTTTTAAATTTGTTCCTTAGCACGGGTTAGTGCATTAAAAATAAAAAAAAAACCGGCCAAGTGCGAGTCAGACTCGCGCACCGAGGGTTCCGTACAAACCTGTATTATAGACCTGAGTATTTGGTATGAATTTCAATTTAATACCTCTACGCGTTTATGAGGAAATGGGTAGTAAGTTTAAAATTATTAAAAAAATATATATTATGTGATGTAACTAAAAATTTATGGTTTTCGTAATTTTTCCTTTATCTATGCTATAAGACGTTGCTTCGTACCAAATTTCAAGATTCTGAGTTCACGGGAAGCACCCTGTAGGTTTTGATTCCCTTGCAAGTGTCGAAAATTTGCGGCATAAACGGCTGTATCTTTTGATTGCGATGGCTTAGAAGTTTGATTTTTTCACAGCTTCAAGGGACAGTAGACCTGAGTAATTGATATAAATTTCAGCTTCATACCTCCACGCGTTCCTGAGAAAAAGGGTCTTGACAGACGGACGGACGGACAGACGGACAACAAAGTGATCCTATAAGGGTTCCGTTTTTTCCTTTTGAGGTACGGAACCCTAATAGTGTAAGAGGAATCATGTTTACTTCTTGTCAATTCTAACTAAGATACTAAGACCCCACATTTTTATAAATTGCATTGAAATAAAGAGTCTTGATTAGAATTTTTACCCTATTGTATGTTGTATTCAGATATATTAAGAGATAAGAGTAAGAGATATATTAAGCTTGCCTGAATCGCGGTTCAAAAAATATGTTAAGCCCACTTTGTGCCAAAAGGGCTACTATAACATAAAGGATTATTTAGATGACAATGAGGTGTGGAATCAAAGCCAGTACAATTCGAGTTCTATGTTTTATAATAATTACGTAAACTTTGTTAATTAAGGACTTTGAAAAGACTAAGTTTGGAGTTTTTTGTCCATTTTTTCTCCAAAATGATCAAGATTTTGAAATGGACACCTAGTTTCAATTGTAACGTTCATTAAGCCGCAGTTTCTGTGCTACTTTGAATAAAACCTTTTCATTTCATTTCACATTTTGTGGTTTTAGTATCCACATGACACGTTTAGACTAAACCTGCAGTTGAGTTTCTGTTTTTAACAACTTTGCTTTTTTCCACGTTTTTTTAGTCGCGCGAAAAGATCCCCGAGGGGACAGCACAATCTAACGAGATATCAAATTCCATAGCAATATCTTGCTACGTAGACCGCTCGGTTTCTGTATCGATTATTACTTAGCTCCCCTTCATCGGGACGGCAATTGAATTTTATTTAGTTACCTAACTCAGTTAGGCTGCCGCGCGGCCGTTGCTTAATATACCATGGTTTATTGTGACTGAAATAAATGGTAGGGTCTGTTATGTGAATATACTTCACACACGACGACACAGGCTGGGTCTAGTATGGGGGTGTCCATATAACAAGCTTGCAAAGTGCTTTTTATAAATAAACTTACTCCGCTGGCTGAGCGACTCTAAGTGGGTCTTGGCCTCCGACAACACAAACTAAAGCCAGGTTTTC
The DNA here is from genome assembly GCA_934045075.1 of Yponomeuta sedellus. Lineage (NCBI taxonomy): Eukaryota > Metazoa > Arthropoda > Insecta > Lepidoptera > Yponomeutidae > Yponomeuta > Yponomeuta sedellus. The sequence continues at coordinate 10,680,243 of OW203739.1, read as the reverse complement.
ACGGTCTTAGTACGCTCGGACCGAGTGCGCTGTCCGAGTAAACTAATGCTTCTGATTGGACGGTTTTTCGTGACAGCACCATAATAGCCTATCAAAAGCATTAGTTTACTCGGATGGCGCACTCGGACCGAGCGCACTGAGACCGTGAAAACCTGGCTTAAGTGCCAATTGAGTCGGTCCTGTGCGGTCTTTTGCCAGTCACCTGCCTGGAGATCATACAGACTGGTTTCAACTGGATTTTGGCCGTTTAGAAGCCCCAAGTATCCCTTCTTCGTGATCCTCTCCCATCATTTCTAAGTGCCGAGCCAGTGGAAAAAGTAAACATTCGACATTAAATCTTAAATCAACTGCAATCTTGCCTATTTAAGGTTGCCTGGAAGAAATTGCTATCAGCAATAAGGCTGCCAATTGTACCTATTCTTTTGTAACTGTTGTCCCTGTAATTTTTTCTGGTGTGTTCTGGTGTATCTAATCTTAAATAAAAAATAATTATTAATTGCCAACTAACTGCCATTCAGTTTGGTAAATGTTTTGATATTTAAAATGCTGTACCATCTCTTTAATAAATAAATACAGAAAATACATATTTTAAGTGATCATATCATACTTTTTGACGACTGTGTGGTCATATGGGTTTTTTTGATAAAACAAGAGGAAAGTCGAGCAGTTGAACAGTCGCAAAGTTGAGCAACGACACACAGTAGTTAAGGATCATTTCAACTATTTATAGATTAGTAAAAATATTGCTCCCTACTTCAGGTACATTTTACACATATGTGGATACATTGTCTATTTCTATGAACTGAATAAATCAAGGTTTGTCGACACTTTCATCGATCGATCGCTGCAAAAAGTGGAGTAAAACCACTTCAATAAATAAGGAATTTCATGAACATTCATATACAAAGACGCCCTCCCTAACACCCACGTATTCTGATCGTTGCAAAGCAACTATACTGGGAAATCGACAACTCATTTATTCCACGTCTTTGCTGAAATTCCCTATCGCGTACCGGCCATTTATTTTTAAGGAAACTTGTCGATAAGTTTCTTTTGAAAAACTAATTTTAAATTTCATCGCGCTGTGTTTTCAAAACACCGGGATTTTAAAACAAAAGTAGCCTCCGTGCCGTAAGAACTTTGCATGCTTTTCACCCAATGCGCGGTAACTTTTTTTATATTTCATCAATTTCAAAATTTCACACAGATTTTAGAGAGAGATTTAGTTGGTAGCATGATGTCCAATATACATAGCATCAGGTAGGTAGTCTAAGAGTGTTTTTTCCCTTTATAGGTTTTGTGTCTACTTAATACCTTCAACCGTTAAATTAATACCTTCGTTTGCAGCTAAAACATTAATGTCATTGCCCCGATGACCCCCTAATCGCGTCGGTCACGCGATAAATCGTAAAATATCATGTTGGCTCTCTAGGGGTTGTATCCATCGTGGCGCTTGGCGGAAGTGAAATTAAAAGCATGAGCTACCAACCAGGAGGTACAGAATTTCGCGTATTACTAACCACATTTTTAAACTCTGCCCACCGTTCATTAAGTACGTAGGTACGTTAAGTACCCACTCCAGCAATTTATATCACCACCTTTGACCATTAATCAACAGGTTCGAAAAAGGCACCAAGTCAAATAAATGAGGCGAAACGGACCAAAGAGAAAACGGGGAACCCCGTAAAAAAAGTAAGAAAAGTAAAGATACTCGGCAACATCGTCCCTCGGAAGACTCGAAAATCAAATGCAAAGGAAAGAGGATTTTACACTTTCGAAAACATGCTCCAGAGATTTGTGGCGAAGTCCGCTGCGCAGACAAACAAAGGAAAAGTTATGAAACTATCAAAGAAGAGCTCGAAACCTTTCAGGAGCTTAAATATATAATGACCACTTATCAGCCATGAACCGAAAGCCTCAACAAAGGCTTAGGAGAGGAGCCCTTTTAATACGTGATTTACGTCCCCTGTTTAGTGTTGGGTACTATTAAAATAAAGCTACTAATATTCCTGTACATTTTTAAGGCAACGATTAATCGTAGCAACTTTATCTCTGCTCTCGACCCTAATTTGATAAATTTTCAATAAAGTGGCTTAATTTAATAATTATCTAAAAGTCCGATGCCTCCAAAAGTTTCAACAAGTTTAATAGTACCTATGATATAAGTCTTCAGACTTTACTTCTGACATCATTAAATTGGGTCGCAATTTTGAACACATTGCGCCGAGAATAACATCGCTGGATTTACTCCCATAGTGGCCCTTATGAATTATTTTCTTATATACGCAAAACATGCTATGAAAATATCCTGTCTGAAGATGCCTGGCCTACATTTATAACAGATTCCACAGACAACGTATTAGAAATAGAACATTTGATATCACTGTTGCAGTCCAGTCCCGCTTACAGCCTCACGCAACATACCTAGCAGATTACATAAAAAAAGACTTGCTTTCAACAAGGTACAATCACATACAATCGGAGATACCTCATACCGAACTGTTAGTTTAATCATTAAAGGCCATTTGGTGTCATACTTTTCTTTGCACACATGTGACGATTTCATGAAAATTAGCAAGACGGTACAGCTAACGATATTGTAGGGTTAAAGGGAACGTATGACTGTGTAGTCGATTTAGCCCACAGTCGACAGCACGTCTCCCTTTACATGGGTGTAGTTAGGTATAGTCAATTAATTAATCCGGAGATTTCCGCACTTCGCGTCATAATTGGGCTGCTGTACGTAGCAAGTGCTGAGGTAAAGGAAGTTTGAAGTGTTATGTTAACACTTTAGACACTAGGAAGTGTCTGAAGTGTTAACGTAATACTTCAGACGCTAGGATTACCTCACGATGTCATGATTTCCTTTACGGTGAGCGAGTGATATTGCTACTGTAACTTCACAAATGTACATAACTTAGAGAACAGTCATTGGTAGGTGGTGGGATACGAACTCACGACTATGTACTCTACTCATTTACGTTAGGGGTTACTTTACAACGAAGAAAAGTTGGTAAGCCGTCAACTGTAGGTCCTAGTTAGGGGACATCATGCTCACACAATCTTACGACATTTTGCCCACGGTTGAAATTTCCACGTTTTTTAAATTACTATAGGTACTCGTGGTAAGTGGTAGATCCTGCATGGTCTGAGAAGACCCCTTATGGTGACGGGCAAGCTAATATAGATGCATATCGAGATACCTTCTTCCAAATCAAATACTCCGAACTGGCCACTTACATCGTCAACAATTTGAGGGGAGTAATATCCCATTCAAAGTTTGAATGGGATATTTTAACCGGTCAGTTATCCCACCCAAAACGCGGATGGCGAAATATCCCCTTGGAACAATTGGCCCAATTGTGGCATTTGATTCAAGCGAAAGTGTCGATAGTAATCTATCTATAATATAAAAATGAATCGCTGAATGTGTTGGTAAGCGCAAATCTCGAGAGCAGCTGAACCGATTTCGCTAATTATTTTTTTAGAACATTCCTTGAAGTACGAGGATGGTTCTTACTGAGAGAAAATATAAAAATAATAAAAAATCGACTGTTAGGCGGTACGGAGTTCGCTGGGTCAGTTAGTCCATAGTATAAAAATTAATCGCTGAATGTGTTGGTAAGCGCAAATCACTAGAGCAGCTGAACCGATTTTGCTAATTTTTTTTAGAATATTCCTTGTAGTACGAGGATGGTTCTTACGGAGAAAAAAAAATAAAGAATCGATGGTAGGCGGTACGAAATTCGCTGGGTCAACTACTTTTAAATGTAGTTATTTTACCCAAGGCAATATTTTGATTTGGCCGTGATGTTCGTAGCAGTATAGGTAGTCGACGGCTGATAAACCTTTCTTCGTTGTAAAGTAGCCCATAACGTATGGAGTAGAGTACACGCATATACTTAAATATTTCTTATAGGCGATGTGCCCCTTTACCCGACTGTACCCATTCCCAAGCACTCGCAGAAAAGCCGATTCGTCGTTTTATTTCCGTTCGCAAAGGAATAGCGAATGCCGAGCTCAGCGGCCACACGCGCCCAATCCGTTTGAACTTTTGTTTCGTTCATGAAATATTAATATTACCTGCCGCTGCCGACGCCGGTATCTACTCTTTAACCGCTCTGCCAAACAAACGATAAAGCCTCTAGCTCCAAACAAATCCTACTATCCCATGTAGAATAGATAAATAGATGGATGGGTGGACGGATGGAAGATGGAAAGAAAGAGTTTTTTTTTTATTTAAGTGCAATAAAATATCAATAAATAAATAAAATGGATGGAATTGGGCAACGGACGGAAGAATTTATGAAAGGACTGGTGGATGGATGGTCGTAAGGATTTTCTGTGTACAATAAAGAATATTCTATCTATCTATCTATATATCTATCCATTCGTCCTTACGACCATCCATCCGGACCATCCAGACGTATAAATGGGGGGATGGATGAAATGAAATGAAAAGGTTTTATTCAAAGTAGCGCAGAAGCTGCGGCTTAATGAACGTTACAATTCAAACTAGGTGTCCATTTCAAAATCTAGATCATTTTGGAGAAAAAATGGACAAAAAAACTCCATTGGATGGACATTAACACTAACATTTACATACATTGCTTGTGACCCCACACTAAGATACCTTGTGTCGGAGAACCAGAAACAACGACATCACAATCATGTAAACATCCAAGACCTGGGGTTTTTTGTGTCCAGCCGGGATTCGAACCCGGGACCTCTTGCATGGTAGACAGATGCGCTACCGCTACGCCACAGAGATCGTCAACGGACGGACGGACAGCCGGACAGATTCATGAGCAACGAGAATGTAATTCACGTGCTTTTGACTATGACTGATCGCTATTGTCCTAAGTAGTCACCCGATCGAGAAACACGTAAATTATGCCTACCTACATTTATACTGATCCTTCTCTACTATTCAAATGAAGCCAAGCCCGAGATATTTGTTATTATTTACTTATTCGCGAAGAAAAACATCTTGAGAAAATCTGATCGACTAGTGGTGGTCATATACTGAGTGGGTGGCCCGGGACATATGCGGAGTCTAGAACCTTTTCTGGTACCATGTGTGTGTCATGGTACCAGACAAGGTTCTAGACTCAGCATCCTCAGCGCCTCCACCAGCTAAGCTCACTTGGCCACGGCTGTATGATTTTAACAATTACTTTACCTAACCTAACTGCAAAGTAGGTAGTCGGGGCTGTAAGTGATGCAATTTGCTTAAGCCAGATGTCGCTGCCTGTACGTAATACAGAGAATAGTGTAAAGAGGTTCGAAATTTCACTGATGCCGGTGAGTCGCCCATTGGCTCAATTGGTAGAGCGCTGGCACGGATAGCCAGAGGTTGCGGGTTCGAATCCCGGCATGGGTGAAATTTTTAGCCTCTAAATAGGTTTTTACAATTACTTTAATTATTGGTATTTCTTACCTTAAGTGTGTTCTTTAACTGGCCACGTTATTATTTTTAAGATTTTATGTGTGTTGTGGTATTTGAATAAATGTTTTTCTATTCTATATACCTAAGCGCTTGATCACCAATCCGTGTTGGGCTCGCGCGGCCTTGCCTACAGTGGGTCTTATACAGGGTTTAATGAAATCCAAGAAGTACATCCATAGCAAAAGAGGCCAAGAAGATCGCCAATAGCTGCTCTATATTGGAAGTGGAAAACAGTGGTCGAAACTCTTAGGAGCTATGCTTTCTAAAGAAGAAGAAGACGAAGAATGGAGTTTCTATTTGGCATACCAAACGAATTTTAAAAACCTATTTAGAGGCAAAAAAATTCAACCCATGCCGGGATTCCAACCCGCGACCTCTTGCTATCCGTGCCAGCGCTCTTCCCGACTTAGCTAATGGGCGACGCACCGGCATCAGTGAAATTTCAAACCTCTTTACAATATTCTCTGTATTACGTACAGAACGAATTTTTTAAGGGAAAAAAGGAATCGTGAAAAATATATCAGCTGTTCAAAATTATCGACAAAATGGCGCAGGCGATAACTTCTGGTAACTTTCAAAGTTTTTCGGTATTAAAATTTGTTTACAGCCCGCGTCCAGTGCATGGATGAGTATACTGTCTATGACTAACGCTAGTGGCATTTTTCCGAGCGATTCCGTGCTTCGCAAAACACGTTAAGCAGTTGGTGCTGGCTGCCGTCGATAGATGGCAGTCTTTAAACCAAGTCAGAGGCCTTAGGGCGGCTTGAAAACTTCTGACAGTAAGATCAGCCACTAGTCTTGCAAGCCTCCACCAATCCGGACTTGGCCCCCGTGGTGGAGTATCGCCTATACCTCCCTCAGGGAAGAGACTCGTGCCCCTCGGTGGGGACATAATGGGTTGATGATGATGACGATGATTATGGTACAATGACAATTGCTTGAACATGGCGTTTTAACTTCGTTTCTGCTTCAATTCTACGCATATACATCGAACCTTCTTAGCGTCAATGGCATGAAAAAATACCTCACGTGACGTGAACATGTATTTGTCCCGTTAATGCACTAACAGAATCGATGCCCAGAATAGTGTCAAGTTACAAACCTAGGGAGCCAATTCTCACTTCAATAGCAAATAAGTCGTATACGACTCTAAGGCTTATGACTTGGAATTCTACGTAAAAAGTCGAGCGACAGCAAACATCTGATTGAATTTGAATAAGAAAATAAATGTCTAACGACTCTATCGAGTATCTTATCTCATTTTTATGCGACAAATGTCTAACCCTTCGAATATTTTGCGTCTTCGATTTTAAATCGCATGGGCGAGAATCGGCCCCCTGGTCTCTGTCTACCCCAGCCGGAGGCAAGCGTGAGTTTGTTTAATGTAATTTCTAGGTTAACCTGCTGCAAACTGTACTTATACACGTGTCGTCTCTCCCCAAACATTTTTACATTGAAAGCTTTCGATGGTTGAAATATTACTTTACAAGCACAAAGATTGATGAGGTTGTGATTACTTATTGATTTATTTCGGTGTTTGTTTGAGGTACACACGAAAATCAGCGGTCAGCTCAAACACCTATCGTGACACTAATTTCAATAATATTTAATTCATATATAGGGTGGACTAAAACAAATAAATCAATTTGTCATTATTTTTAATCCGACTTCAAAAAATTGTTCATCGACGCGTCTAATTCATCGCGGATGTAACTTTTTTTTGTTCTACACTACATAAGTTGTTATAGTGGGTCCCTTCTCTAATTTAAAAAAAAAATTCAATACATTGTTTCATGACAGTTCTCCGTTAATGTAACAAAGATAAAAAAATGTTAGAGTTTTATAATTTTATTTATTCTTCGTCGAAGCTTCAGGAGCTCCGAGGGCTGGTGCCTACTTTGGCCAAAGACTACAGCGAGGCAATGCCGTCAGCCTTCTCGGTACTCCACCGACAGACAGCGATCTGGTATTCTGTGGATCAAATATTTTATTGAAATTAGATTTTGTTTTATTTTTATATTTTTCGTCGTCGTCGTCGTCAGGCTATACTAGTCCACAGCTGGATATAACCCTCCCCTAAGAGCGCCACGTTGTACTATCATAGAGGGTAATGCCCATAATCCCCACGCTGGGCATGCGGGTTGGGGATCTCAGTTCGGTGGAATTGTACTGCAGGGGGCGCTGCTGCCCACCCCCCCGGTTTGTGTCCCGTAGTCGCCTTTTACGACACGCGCGGGATTATATATTATATTTTTCAATTATGTATTTTTTTTTTATTCATTTTCATGATGATATTGTAAATAAACACATGTGTAGTATTTTATAAGAGGCTTTTTACACAGCCTCAAACGTTGCCGTTTTGGACTTACATGCTATAGTCCGCCCACCCTAGAGTTATGAATTGAAGTTTATTGAAATGAGTGGCAATATAGGATAACCTTAATGAGGTCATCAATATGTCATACCGAACCGCAGTGCGTCAGCTGATGGAATGAGTTTATTTGCGAAACGTAAAACATTGTATGGAGCATTTTACGACAGGATCAGGGGCCTGCGTTTTGTTCAGTTTTGTTACCTCTACACGTGTTATACCCTCGTAAATTCCAACTTTAAGACAGGGGTTTCAATCCGCCCGTATCCTCACGGTAACTTACTACCGGGTACTCACCAAAAATGTCCCGGGGATCAACTAAGCGTCGCACCTAGTTTTGAAAATGTTCTCCACCCTTTCAGCAAAAGTGGGGTAATTTTCTTCGGTGGAAATTACGGAGGTAACAGCGCTTGAAATGTCAAAACAATTTCCCGGGCGCATTTTACATGCGATGAACTTTCTAGGTTAAAAGTTTCTCGCTTTGTGCTAGTAATCAAATCACACTAGAATCACACTAATTTTATAAAGTCGAAAGTTTGTGAGTTCTTTGTTACTTCTTCACGTCTAAACGGCTGCGCCAGCTGGAGCGATTTTAACAAAATTTGGTATGAAGTTAGCTAACACACTGGATTAACACATAAGAATCGAACCCGCAACCTTAGTGTTGGTAGTCAAGCGTGTTCATCGCAGGAACAACATCGCAATCTAACACTTGAGGACCTCTGTGGCGCAGCGGTAGCGCATCTGCCTACCATGCAAGAGGTCCCGATAAAAAAAAACCAGGTCTTGGATGTTTACATGTTTGTGATGTCGTTGTTTCTGGTTCCCACGACACAGGGTATCCTAGTGTGGGGCCACAAGCAATGTAGAGTGCGACAAACCTAACTGACCCGGTCACAGCCTCACTTTTCTCATAGTAAACTTGACGTTACAATACAAAAATTGACACATTTTTGAACTTTCGCGACTTGTACACATAGTTAGAATATTTTCGGGGCTTAGCCATCAGTCTTCTCGTGACCACGATGACTGTAACGTCGTCGAAACGTCGAGGTAAAATTGCAATAAATTACTACGCGATTAAGCCCCGAAAATATTCTAACTAAAATTTGACACCTCCACCGGGTCAAATAACTTTGTAGCACTGTATGTAAATATTATGTTATAAAAAAAACAGTATTTAGAGACTAAACAACCGTCTAGTCTGATCAACTCAACTAACACAGAATTTCATGCAAAAACCCCCCTACCTGAAGTTAACGTTGACGTCAACGAGTTAAACAATACTTAAAAGGCGAATCAATAGAACAAAACAGGGGCTCCGCACTGCGGCGTTGTTCTACCGGCTTCCAGCAAGCTACGCAGCACAGTCGCACAACCAGGCGTTTACCTCTAGTTCCCACACTTTGATCCCATTTTCTATCAAATCAAATCAACCAATCATTCGTTCTTATTCAAAATCGCACATAAACACCGACTTCATGAACGTTATAAAGTTCAACTAGGTCCATTTAAAAATATAAATCATTTTGGAGTAAAAATGGACAGAAATCCTGAAAATCATCAGAGTAACAAAAATTGGGGTTTACGTCCAAAAATGGCGAATTGTACTTGTCAAAACGAATATCTTTTAGGAAACCTCAACATTGCGAGAAAATTCAGCTGCTATTCGTTTTGACGAGTGGAAACCATAATTTTTGGATATAAGTATATAGAGATTCCATGAGACTCGTGCCCCAGCAGTGAAGACATGCCAAGGGTTGCGGTCAGGAGCAGGATGGGTGACCGTGCCGTGACTACCGCTAGTGGCATTTTTCCGAGCCCTTCCGTGCTTCGCAAGGGACGTTAAGCTATTGGTCCCGGCTGTCACGTAATGGCAGTCGTTAAGCCATCAGAGGCCTTTAGGCGGCTTGATAACTTGTGACAGTAAGGCCCGCCACTGTCTTATAATTTAACCCGGACTTGGTCCCCGTGGTGGAGTTTGGCCTAACGCAGGAACTCGTGACCGTGACCTGTGCCCCTGTAGTGGGGACATACAAATGTTGATATCGATATGGAAATTTGATAGTAGAGTTAACGACAGTGTTTTCGCAATTGACATTAACATTTAGTACTTTTGTGAGGATTCATCATCATCACGCAGGTCTTTTTGTTCCTTCTACCCATTGAATGAATGAATCCTCACCGTGTGTCTCGCCCATCACCACTCAGACTCGAAATTCAGTCTCAAAAATCGACAGCTAGCATGGTTCATCCCACAACTTTTTGTACCCTAGTCCGATGTATTCTACCCCGTGAGGATACTCACAAAGCAGAACATACATGTTTAGACCCCATAAGTGAAGATGAGCAGGTATAAAATTAGATCTATTGCAAAAATACGTGTCAACGTAAAAAAAAATACAGTAAAGGAACCCTTCAGACCCATACACTACTTTGTCAGACTATGGTCAGACTAGTGTAACTACTGAGCAAACCCATGACCGATTGTCACACTGATGTAACAACTGAGGATACCCATTACCGGTGGTTACACTCGATAACACTGGCCACTTAGAATTTATTGATGATAATACCTACTGGCCACTTACATTCTATGATAATAATGTTCTAAAACTGAATCAAATCCTCTTGTATTAACAGCTCTTAGTCATATAACACAAATAAAATTAAAGGAATAATTTGGCCCCAACCGCACCAAAACGAAAACCAACACCACCGCTGAATCTGTTTGTTATTTCGCGCACTTTATAGCCCAGAAGTAATTTAATCGCTGAAAAACACGGCCTCAAGCCCTCCTCAGTCTTGGATGCCGCAACGCGGAAAATGCTCTCTTACCGCATGCCCCGGGAAATTAAATTTTGAAATTGTAGCGCATTATTATTTTAAACTTTTGCATAGTTCTTATGTTTTTTTGAGACTTGCGAAAAAGCCTCAAAGACTTCCAAGTCTTTCGCCATCACCATGAACGGTATAATATCTATTTAATTAATAATACAGAACTCAGCAGCTTAAAATAACAGCAGGTCTATATGAATTTCTACAAATTCATAAATAACTGCTGTTAAACTATGTTATCTGTGTGTTAAACAATCCGACGCCCGTTTCGCGAATTGATTTGCCGGCGCCGACCGTAGCTGACCATAATCGACAGTGTCATTTTACCCAAACGTTCACAACTGTCATTGAGATTTTTCCATAAAATTGCAGTAGTTATTGCTATTGGACAGAGAAAAGCTTAGATTTTCGTTTGGAATAATGGAACCTTTCTAAAACAGCCCAACGACTTAACGATACCGAGCATTAAAGCTATTGTGGGTGGGAGTCAATATTCACAAGCGTTATTTATAGCACCAGTAAGTCATACAGTCACAACACTTGCATGCAGGGGTATTTCACAATTTAGCTCTTATACTCTATTCTCCTGTATGTGTGTTGTAGTGTAGGTGTTGGTCTCTTGCAGAGAACTTGTGACCACTGGTGGAAGCTAATTGCTGAACACAAGGGTTGAGTAACCATTACATGTTTCCCGTCTTTTACAGTCGATAGATTCATTGCCAGAGTCAAGAATTGCCAGGTACGACAGTGACTGTACATCGATCTTTACACTCCACTTAATTATGTTACCAATGAACGAACAAATTTTAATCGTAAAAACTCGCAATTCTGTTATAGAAGTGGTCGTCGAATTAGTTGGTCATATTTCGTGTTTTGGGCAATTTTGTCAGGACAGAGATATCACAAGTCGTAGCTCGTACTTTGATTGAGGCGGCTACCTTCGGAGATGTCTGATCTAGGAATCAATATCCAATAAAGCCTGAAGACCAAGGTATTTAACCAATGCACACTCATCTAAAGTGCGATAAAATAGACAAGTTTTACCTACAAATAAAACTTATATTAAGCTACTTACCTTATTCCAAGCCTCCAAATTGAGATGGCAACCCCGTTTCCACAGACAAGCACGTCAAAATACTCCCCCGTTTACCTCGATTTTGCTCCTTCCTGTTACTCTGTGGCGCCAAACCAGCAGCGAGGGCGGCGGAAACCGGCGCCTCGTGGTTCATTGCGTCTCAATTTGTACCATACCGCCCGAGTGGCACGCTGGGCGGAAGGCTACCACAGCATGGGATGTGCTGGTGGTGCGAGTCCAAGCATATAGGATTTGCTTTAAAACTTCAGTTACACATGATTCTTGCCTAGGCCTGCTGAAAATGAAGCTTAACTATAAGAATCTGAAAAAGAGCTTGTTTGAAAAAACTAAAATAATTATTAATTAATTATCTGTAGTAATTACTATGTACCTTATTCGCTTGGAACCGCAGACAGCAATAGACTTAGGCTTGGAATAAGGTAAGTAACTTAGTATAAGTTTTATTTGTAGGTAAAACTTGTCTATTAAGCCTTTGACCTTATTCCAAGCCTCCAAATTGAGAAGTGTTTGTTATCGACTGCTGGTTTGAAAATAAAAACGCCAATGTGATCAGAAAAAAGTTTAAATCAGATGTATTACGTAACGAAAACTTATAATGAACAAGTTCAATAGCTAATTTATCTGATTAAGATAGTATGTTTAATTTGACACAAAATTACATTTTATTTCTAGGCAAGAAATAATAATAAAAAAAATTTAATAACTTATGAAGTCAATCAGACTGATTCAAAACAATTTAGCAAAGGTTTCTTACTTCCCTGACGATTAGAAGAAATTTCTTTCCTATAATAATTAGAAATGTCTTAGCACTTCTCCAATTACCTCTCAACAGAATATCGTTGATATTATGGTTATCAAGCCAGCTAGCCGAAGCCAAAGCGGACCGAACACTACCCGGACTACTGCCGATACCTGCGTCTTTCAAAACGGCTTTGATCCAACCGTCAATAATTGTGCGAGTAGCTGGCTTGACTTCCCCACATGTAGAAATGAACAAACAATCAAAATCTTTACGTCTCGCTTGTGATAACAAAATCAACTTTTTGGTCCAAAACACGGGATCAATATTAACACTAGTTAGGCATGACAGCAATCTCCATCCTGATTGACGATATGTAGCACTGTCGGTTTTGGATCCAAAAAGTGGCCAAAATATTATATAATCATCTTCAATTACACAGTTTGGAGATTTGATACTAAGAAGAGTCAAATCATGTACTCTACGGCCGGAACATAAAAGCAATAAAATTGCACATCGTTTTGAGACCTCAAATAGGCTATTTTGATCAGGCTCTGTACTTATAAAAAAATTGCAAAGATCCGAGATATTCCATATGGGCGGCTTATGAGTCTTAGGTTTACTTAAAGCTATAGCTTTTAACATTTGCTTGACAATAATATGCGAGCTTAAAGGAGGACCTGACTGCACTGGGCAAAAGGTAGACACAACAGATTTATGTAGAGAAATGGAACTGTAGGAGAGATTTTCTTTAATATGAAGAACAGACAGAAACTTTGCGAGATCTTGAGGCCTCGGGCTATTTTTATCAACACCATTACATAATGCCCATTTACACCATCGATTCCACGCAGGTTTATAGGAAGCCAATGTAGACTTTCTCCAACTACTCGAAAGAAGACTTCTTTGATTATCATCCCAAGAGTCTATTAAGGGGGCCCACCCTGAATTGGCCAAACTTCCAAACTCATTCGCTTGACATCTGGTGGAGGGACTCCCGTGCGAATGTCTATCAAAAACAGTGCTAGATTTTTTATCTGTATTGGAGGTGTTAGGGATCTGTTCTTCAGGTCGCTGCGCCAGAAAACCTTTTCCCAAACTGGAACCACAAGTAGATAGATCCCTTCGGCTTTGTTTAAGTGGGACAAGACTCGGGGTATTAGACTGGGGGGAGGAAATATCCACGCTAATCGATAACTCCATGTCTGACTGAACGCGTCGACAAATGCTGCTTGACAATCGTTTGGATCCAGTGTTGCATGCAACGGGATGACGTGAGCTCTCCGAGATGCAAACAGATCTATCTCTGGATTCCCCCAGACTTCGAATACAGCATTTGTAGCCGGGCTTAGCAGGAGCCACTCCGTCTGAAGTTGAAAACGGGAAAGACGATCGGCGACGACATTGTATCGCCCGGGGATAAAATTTACTGACATCTGGATTTGAAAACGATCGAGTGTGTTGAAAACTCTGCTTGTTAGGCGCATCATGTCTATCGAACGCGTCCCACCTTCGATTCGAAGATATGAAACCACAGTGCGATTGTCGGACAAGATCATCAGGGATTTTTGCGACATTTCCTGGCCCCATCTGAATAAAACATTGTAAATTACCGTCATTTCCAGCAGATGGGAGTGCAAAAGTTTCTGACTGGAGGTCCACTGACCTGACAGGAGTTTGTCGTTGATTTGAGCACCCCAACCGGAGCCAGAGGCATCTGTCGATAGGAAAAACCGTGGAGCTGGGTTCCAAATACTTGATTGAGAGCGTGCTTGCTCTATCCACCAACTTAGGGATTCTATGACCAACTTTGGTAAATCTACTTTTCTGAAGGGATCGTCGTCTAAGAATTGATGGCTGAACCATAACAGCGGCCTGCTGTTCAACCTTCCTCTGGGAACAACGAAGCTGGCAAAATTCCAAAGGCCGAGAAGCTGTTGTATTTCTCGCAACGAAGCTCTCCTTAGCTGAAGAAATTTTCGAGACAAATTTAGAATTTTGTTGACTTTCTTTATGGGCAAAGATTTTTGGTTGCTCCATGTATCCCAAAGGATACCTAGGTACTCTACTGATCGTTGAGGACAAAGGATCGACTTTTTGAAATTTATTGACCATCCGAGTCTTCGGAGAAGTCGAACGGTGTAATCTACCTGGTAGCACAAGGTTTGATGACTTTGAGACGCTATTAAAAAATCGTCTAAATATACTAGGACTCGAACTCCTATCCACCTCAGAATCTCTGCAATCCAGTTCGTGATGGAAGCGAATACCTTGGGTGCAGTTGAAAGACCGAAAGGCAGGCAAGTTAACTGCCACAGACGTCCCCGAAACATTACTCGCAGAAATCTTCGATGTACAGATATTATAGGTACGTGGAAATACGCGTTGTGCAGGTCCAGCTTTACTAACCAGTCGCTTTCCTGCAGGAAGTCGGGGAGTTTGTACATATTGGTGAGCCGGAATTTGGTTGTATGCACATACCTGTTCAGACGCTTGAGATTGAAGACCGGTCTTATAGCGCCGTCGCTCTTGGGAACAAGAAAGATGCTCGAAACAAAGCTCGGAGTCTCCGGTGCCACTTCCAGAACGCCTTTATGGACGAGACTTTGCATTTGCTCCTTCATTCCTGGAGAGTCCTTTGTTACGAAAACCGAAGGTATTCTTTCCGGATGCACTAATGGAGCCTTTTTGTAAAACGGAATCTTGTAGCCAGATATTACCTTTAGAAGATGAACTGGGGCCCCGAGCTCCTTCCAGACGTGGGCTCGTAGCTTTAACTGGCCCGCACGAAAACTGGGATAGTCAGTCGTAACGCCTGTGGGAACGCTTACCACCTCGGTTTTTGTAGAATTTTTCTGACCGAGACTTCTCACGAAAGGAATCGTCGGCCTTGCGCTTCCGCCCTTGCGCAGGGGGATAGTTTGAGCCACTAGTCGAAGGCCCTGCAAAGCTCCGCGAGAAAGCCATCACTTTTTTGGGCTCCACATTTGACACTCTTTGCGCAAGAGGCCTTTTTGTACCAGTTCCTTGACTAGAAATACGCGAAACTGGAAAAAATACCTTTTCGATTCCACCATTCTTCGCAACCAGGTCAGAAAACTTCGTGTCATCAAAAAGATTCTCCAAAGTGGGAGGTATCTTTCTCAAGGTCTCCTTCAGACATTTATCTTTTACAAAACTCAGCACATAATCTCTGCGTTGTTGTATAAGGTCTGCACGACGCCCACAAACCATTTGCAGGAGGTCCAAATGTATTTTATTATATTGAGATGAAAAAGTTTCGTCAATTTTATTTTTGACATCTTGAATTGACAATCCATTAGCCGCGGAATCAAGCCATGCAAATAGATTATCAAAGCCTTGCTGTAAAAATTCATTCTGAACAATTAAGGCGTGGGATATTGCAGCCAGTGTTTTTTCAGTTACCGCCAGTGCACGGTTGCGGTCAAAAGATCGAATCATATCATTACTTTCCAGCTCGGTAAAGCCGGGAGACGACACATATGCTTTTTGGGCGTCGGCATACCTCACTTGAGACCAATCTGGCGAATTAAAGTGTTGGAGCTTTTCGAGAATCTCCGCATGCTGATTAGATATTTTTGCAGTTGATGATTTGAGGGTAGTCTCGAATTTAAATTTAACGGATTCTGAAGTGGGCTTTGCTATTGTCTCTTGAGGTTCATCTAAATCATCAATTGCCAAAATTGATAGTGCATCACTATCAGGATCGAATTCTGTGTTTTTAGGTACTCTGCCCGGAGCAGAAGAATTAATATTTTGGAAGGATCCTACCTGATCAGCCAAATCTCGTACCACCTTCTCCAACTGGTCCAGGCGGTCGTGTTTTCTAGCACGGCGGCGACGGCGTCGGCGCCTGCGACGAGATGCTGCCGATGATGAACTCGACGACGACGAATCGGTAGAAACCGATCGCCCACGATCACGGGGGACTTCACTTTGTCCATTATTAGCACTTTTTTCACTAGTTAGAACTTCAATATTTTCACTACTTTCCATCGTTGCAAAATTTTCGAAAACTTTAACGGAATTTTTTGCAAATGTTTCAAATATTTCACTGCTAACGACACTAAGACGTGTTGTCACTACGGAAAACGAAACGCCAATGAACCACGAGGCGCCGGTTTCCGCCGCCCTCGCTGCTGGTTTGGCGCCACAGAGTAACAGGAAGGAGCAAAATCGAGGTAAACGGGGGAGTATTTTGACGTGCTTGTCTGTGGAAACGGGGTTGCCATCTCAATTTGGAGGCTTGTAATAAGGTCAAAGGCTTAATGGGTGTTTACAATGGCACATATTTAAAAGATTCAACATTTGTATGTCACAAAAGGGACATGTAGCCACTTTATTTATTCGACCAAAGCCCATAATGCAAAACGTTATCCAACGAATCAAGAAACTAGAGTTATCCCACGAATCAAGAAAGTAGAGAGTAATGGATAGGGCATCTAGTAAGATGGGACGTTGTTGGCCAGAAAGTGGCCGTCATTCGGTAGCTCGATCCTCTGCCCGATGGGTGGCCCTTAAGAAGGCGGACAAAGAAGAAGAAAAAGGACAATAAACGACAATAACAAGATTGCCAACCTTCACCGTTACGCTATCCTCGTTGCCAATCTCCGAGGTATAAACGGGCTTCTTCCATGGGTTGAATAGGTAGGTAGATAAAAGAAACGAGACGTCAAAAAGTACCCTTAAACTAAATGTAACTTTACGCCACGTTTCTTTACCATAACGGATAAAGTTTACATCTTCGCAAAACCCATATATTTACGCTCGTATGTCTCACCAGCAGCACCTGCTACCAACAAACTCCACCCATCTGTAATACACTCTACCACGCATAAAGAGAAACGAAAGATATCTAGAGGCGATATTGTGCCGCCCCTAAAGGAAATAATTGGACATATTCTCACCCAGTCCCGCCAAAAATATGCTCGAGATACCCTTTTTGTATGCGACCCTGTGCCTCGAGCAACTGTGACACAAGAAGGAAAAACAAAAGAATAGTTCAAGGTCTAACTCCGAACATCTACGCATAATTTTACATGCCTATGTTGCATAAATGCCTGTTCTTGATGAATCAAACAGTCTCAAAATTGTTTTGGTAGATAAGAATAAACTACATTATTTTAAGATAAGATAAGATAAGAATATTCTTTATTGTACACTGGAAAAACAACAAATACAAAACAATTGCAAATATACATAGTACAATTGGCGGCCTTATTGCTAAAAGCAATTTCTTCCAGACAACCTTACGATGGAAAGTTGCTGAAGGAAATTAGAAAGACGGGTAGCCAGTGCAAATTTGAATATTGATACATACTTATACTTAATAATAATACACTTACATACCGTTACTTATATAAACTTATAATTCATTATAAACATACATATATATATCTTATAATAAAGTTCTACATAAGACAAGGAAAGTAATAACCTACACACAAGAGGACAAAATTTTAATGACTATATTGATAAATAAAGATCACGAACTCTGCTTTTGAAGACAGCTGGGGAAGGAGAGCGCCTTATTGAGACCGGCAGATTATTCCACAGTCGGGCGGCCCTTCATTATTTTAATGTCATACTTCTAAATTACATTCTTTTTTTAATGCACTAACCCGTGCAAAGGGCAATTTTTAAAACATATTTGGAAGCTAAAAATTCCACCCATGCCGGCATTCGAACCCGCGAATAAATCTGGCTATCCATGCCAGCGATCTTCCAACTGAACTAATGGGCATACTTTTAAACCGAAACGTTGCAGTTTGCTATGCATTCTTAATTATAAAAAGACGTTTCCCTTAAACACTCAAATGCAGTTTAAATTGTATGCGGCAAAGGGGGATGTTATTCTAACAGCATTATTTATACAAACACAATTCCTTAAAACACTCAGAACTTGTAACTAATCTGTGGTGGAGATTTTACAAGGAAAAGCGGGTCCGTTAAAGTTTATATTTAAAAATATACAAGGAAAAGTAACCACAGATTAAATGAAACAACTCTATGAAAACCCAATTCCTTAAAACATCAAAAATTCTAATTAAAATAATCTATAGAGGATATGTAACAAGGAAAAGTCGTAACCGAAGATTAAATAGAGCGCTTCTATGAGTATTTTAGTGGAATGGTGTTTTTCTAAATAACGGCCGTAACTTTGTATTAGGTACACCCGTAATATTTTAAACACAAACTTAAACGAATTAAAAAAAACGGGCTATTTACGACTGACCACAGACTATTTCAACTGCATTTAAGGAGTGTTTTAGAGGAATCGTGTATAATTAAAACTATTAGACATTCAGGCACTTTGAAATCAACGGACTAGTTTCAGGAACTTTGGAATAGACTAAACTAAATAATTCTGCTCAAACCAAGGCGCTTAACTCAAGAGCCGGTTAGTTAGAATAAAAACAAGGAAGCGTTGGTTACTTTGATGCGACATATATAGATAGAAAACCCTTTATTGATGATTGATTTTATATTAATGCCCTCTTTACATTAGTAGCTAAACGTAGCTTAGCAAAAACGCTTGTAATCAGGAATGGCAGCCCGATACACATGACAAAGTATTTCTTAACAATTAACTGAGATCCTAGCAAAACTGTTAACGCCTAGCATACTACAATCGAACCCACATCAACTTTCACACGCGTGCACTCTAGTAAGTTGCGTCAAGGGTAGCTTCACAAAAAAATGCTGATTTTGATAGTAGGTACACATAATTGTAAGAAAATGTCATAGAATTTACTTTAGTAGCAATTAACAATAAGTATTTCTCAGTTAAAGTAACGTAAAAGTACACAATCTTAAGGCGATCAGCTATACAGTAAATTTGAAATGTAGAATTTAAGATTAGCAGCAAAAAGTGTGAGCTCAGCATGTGCCGCCAGTGACAATAGACAACTAGCTAAAGATATATTTATGTCTTTAAACTCACACAAAGTTAATGAAAAAGGCGGTGGGGCTGTGTCAGGTTCATCATTATGTCCTCGAGGGACACGGGTCTCTTCGCTGAGGAAGGTATAAGCTCCACCACGGGGGCCAAGTCCGGATTGGTGGAGGCTTACAAGACTAGTGGCTGGTCTTAGGTCAGGTTTAACAGTTCAGAAATGTCTATAAGTGTTCAATTTTAGATGAAACTGCGCTACGTGTTAGGCGGCACTGGGGCCGTTTAGCGGCTTACCGGCACGAATATGAGTAATGGCTACTTTGCTCTACTCAACGACATATAAATGAATTGCACACGACACGTAGTTACAGAGTTTCAGCCCTCGCCCCAGCGACATGTTTTTGTTACATGCGGTTGTAGCAAGTGACTAACGAACGATGAAAGAAAAGACTTTGACGTCTGTGAAAATTGGTAGGTATCAACCCTTTGTAGGTCGCACGAAGGTCAGGACATGCTCCACCACGGGGGCGAAGTCCGGGTTGTTGTAGGACTATAAGACAGTGGCGGACCTTACTGTCAGAAGTTATCAAGCCTCCTATAAGGCCTCTGACACGGCTTAACGACTGCCTTTACATGACAGCCGGCACCAACGGCTTTGCATGCCTTGCGAAGCACGGAAGCGCTCGGAAAAAATGCCACTAGTGGTAGTCACGTGACGGTCACCCATCCTGCACCTGACCGTGCCTGTTGTTGCTTAACACAAGAGATTGATTCCAATCACTAGATTCGACTAGGCCATGAGCGCTGTACCTAATGCGTTCCCGTGGGATAATTTCTAACACCAGCGAATAATTTCTAAGGCCTCTGACATGGCTTAACGACGTCAAAATTGCTTCAGGCAATTTAGGACACGGTAATCCGATCGACCAGTCCTGAAGTGACTGGCTTGTGTATAACTTATTCCTTCGCATCATTTTGTGACTTCTTGTGAAACTAGGTTGTAATACGACCGCCTCGTGCTAGCGGTAGTGCGGTGCGGTGGTACCAGAGCGCTTTTATTCTTAGGAAATAGAATTTTCGTAGACATCTGATATAGAGCCTCGAACGACGGAAATGTCGGGAGCGCTCACGTAGAAGCCTGCACTTTGAGAACTTACTCCGTGAAAATACAGCTGCACGATGTACCTATATGATCACCATCAAGCTGTCTCAGTTTGTCCTTCGGCAATCTTTCCGCAATAGGGTTGCCTAGTTGCCACTAATGTAGTGAGTAAGTTAACAACTTAGTACTTTAGTTTGATCGCATGCAACCAATCATACTATTTGTTCTACCAGTGTTGCGTATAATTTATAGTGGATGATTTGGCTTGCTTTAAACTAACCCTTAAAATAAGTAGTTTTAAATTATCATGTTTCGGCACATCTAAATTTTATCAACATACCCACAACAGTGAAGTGTATCTGAGAGTGAGCGGCGTCGAAAGCCATGATATCTACAGGCTTACCTAGTATGGTTTTCGATGTGCAAACACTACAATACAATAACACGCCTACCTACATTGTATGTATCGAATTCATGTATTTTTTGTTGTTGTACAGACGTTCGTAACCCTATAAAAAATTCTTCTCTTCTTCTCTGGAAGAAATTGTACCCCATTTTTGTGACTCTTCTGTAATTATTTTCTGGTGTGTACAATAATGATAATTTTTATGTAGCCTATAAACATCCCACTTCAGGGCACAGGCTTTCTCTCGGAGAGAAAGTATGGGCTTAATCACCACGCGTGCCCACCACGGATTGGCAATTTCAAGCGCTGAAGTATGTGAATACCTCAGACACTCAAGTTTCCTGACGATGTTTTTCTTCACCGGTAGCGAGTGGTATTGCTACTGTAACACAATAAGGAATATTCTTATCTTATTTTTCTCGAAATGAAATAATGAACGTATTTATTTTCATTGTAACGTTTTGCGGTTAAAGCTAATGAAAACGATGAAACAATAGACAAGATTTATTGCCACTAATTGCTCGGAAAATATTTTCTCACTTGCCACTTATTCTCCTTCATTGTTATTTATTATCACTATTAAAACCACTAAGTATTTACTCATTGGAAAATAGAGCGAAAAAGAAGTAATTAAACGAAAACTTTCAAACGAATTTCTCTTGAAGCAGACATCATAAAACGCTTGCAAATCTGTAGAATACTATTGACTATTTCTATGGACTATTGTCGATCAATATTGTGATTCGAGGCTGACCATATTATATGTACCTATATATTAATTTTCTGTATTCGATTTAGGTTGTCTGAATGTATCAAATCCAGTCTAACTGAATTAAATTTAACGTCGTGTGAATTTTGGTTACGGCCGGCCTTATGCTATTTATTTAAACATTATACTAACAAAGACAATTTTCCAGCGACATGGGTGAACCGATTTAGCGAAGACCTGGAGTGCCTAGACCTGGAAGACGAGCAGCCCCTGGCGACGCTAAGCCAAGTCCAGACGGACAAGATGACGCTCTTCTTCACAGAACTCTTGGACCACGACCGTGATGACGTCATCTGCGACCAGGACTTCGATACGTTCTGCGAGGTACGGTGCAGGTATCATCATGTGCTAATTTACTTTGATACTAGAGAATACTTTATAGCACAAAAAGAAAAAAAAAGCAATTATTTCTTAAATCTAACAATGTTATACAATACCGTGCTGCAATGCAATACGGTACAATGCTGTACCTGGTTAATGTGATTTGTTTTGAGGAAATCATCCTCAGGAAATACATTGCGAAGTTAAAAAGTATCGTATTATGAGTTAGTCCGACTCCCGAACATGGCAGACGTTGGCCATTGTGAACGCTTACTCAAGACTGAACACCAAAAATGTTATTATACAGCAAACGCCGACAAGATGCCTGCAAGTTAGAGCGGAAATGATGTTAAGTATGTGTGGTACTGCGATCCCCAACCCGCATGCCTAGCGTGGGGATTATGGGCATTACCCCTCAATGATTTCACAACCTTGCACTATGGCGCTCATTAGGGGAGGGCTATATCCAGCAGTGGACTAATATAGCCTGAAGAAGAAGAAGAAGATGTGTGGTAAAGTTCATCCAATTACATTTAAACGTAATTATGGTGAACATTCAAAATATATTCACAAACTTTCAGGCTAGTAGGATCCATAATCATCAAAATTTGACGCCCACTGTAAGGCTTAGGCCTCCCTCTTGATTTTCCAAACTTCCCGGTCTTCTGCCGTCCATATACTCAGCGACTCCCCGCCACCGTAACCAGGTCGCACGACCAGGATTAGGAGGATTTACAGTAGGTCATAATATATAGGCATAGCCAAAGTGTGGAACACCTTGCCCGCGGCGGCGTCCGTTTTTCCGAACGCTTGTAACATAAACGTCTTTAAGATGTATATGAACAGACTTCTTCTGGGCAAACTCGGTCCATCCTAGTACTCATGTTCACCCTCGGGCTAGAGAAGTGAAGCCCTTCTTAATATAAAAAAGCTCAAATCCAAATAATTACACCGTGTACGCTTTGCGCTTAAAATGTCCCCGAAATTGTCTCTAAGCCGAAACATGAAGCGGATATAAATTACAAAAGTAATTCAGCAAGATTTGAGAGAATACTCTGAAAATCTTACTCTTTCAACCTCAGAAAGAATGATAGGTCGTTTGCCTTGAGGTTAGCTTGATACAACGAAGGAGCCCGGAGTAAATGACGTATGAATGAATGAACACCCTGCTGCGTGCTGCCTGAACCACTTACTTCGTTTTGTCATTTAATTTAAGTCAAAATGACTAGCTTGCGACTCAGTAAAAAATCTATAACTCAGACCTTTCTCACACTGCGTGAAAAACTACTATGCTAAAAGCTGAAACTATGAAAGGATGATGGGCGTTTTGGTCCTTATGTCCAATCAAGATGAGTCATATGTCGTTGGATAGCTCTTTTCAAGTGAAAAAATAAATTCTATGAAGACGAATCCGTATGAATTGTCCATTTTAAAATATGCTCGTCGGAAAGTACCATTTTTTGCTCTAAATAGAAATTAGAAAAATTCATATCTCTGGTTTAACTCAACCGATGCTCATGATTTTTACGAAAATCACATCTATGCATACTCTGTCATAAATCATTAGAGCGAGACAGCGACATTGCGCTCTCTCTCCCACTCACGGTCACGGGTAACGCTGGAATTCGGTTTTGACCCCTCTCGCGCTCCGGGACACGGCGCGGGGGCAGGTATGTTAGGGTGAGGAACGCTTGGCCGCTTGCGCAGGTAGTCAGTCGTTTGCTGATATTGTGTTAAGTGCTACGTTATTACGCTCCTCATTGTTCACATCGACTTTGACCTTGGCATCATTTTGGACTCTGTTACCCGTTTTATTTGTTGACCGTGGCTTTATGTTGGACTTGGGTGCTTAACGATTGGATTGTTTCGTTGCAATGGAACGTTACCGTAACTGTGTAATGTGCCGAAGAGGGCTATACCGAGGCAGATATCAAGTACGCGTTCTGTCGGAAGCCTTGACAAGAACACACGTGGAGCTAGTAACATTTATACAAGAAAACGCTGCTCTGGAGGTTTGTACCTATTGCACTTTTTTTTTCCACTCGATCCTCACTGAACCTTCGATATAAAAGGAAACCAATTGAAATCATGTGCAACTGCATCCCAGATCTATTCTAGTAGTAAATGAGGTAACGAAGACGTAAAAGTGAAAACCGATTGATAAGTGATTCTGGTCGCTTAAAGAACATTCAAGTGATTCCTTTTTCACTTTTACGTCTTCCACGATGTATTTACCACCAAAACAAGGCCTACACAAAACCACAACCAATTACTGTGGTTGCGGTTTTGTGTGGTTGTGTGTATGCCTTGTTTTCGTACACACAACTACAGAAAACCGCAACCAGATCTCTGAGAAATCTGTGAATCTGTGGCATATATTTGACGATTCGCACACCTTCTGACAGAAAAACAAATCTCTCCCACAAATGACCCCCAATGCGTTATTTTGTTAGGTATTTTTCGGAAACCAAAGTTGTTTTTCTTTTCCTTACATTTTCATATATCATTTTCAGGTCGTGTTTGACAACACCCGAAGAGTATGTTACCGATGCTGGCAAAGAGCCGAAAATGCGACTAGAGGTCATGCAAACCCTCAACCCGAGCCGGAGCCGCAAGAACAAGCAGAACCCCAAGAACAACTACAACCGCAAGAACAACTACAACCGCAATTAGAAGAAATGCTTCATATTCCTGAATATATGAGAGCACCTAATACCGCGACGCATTGTATCTTTCA
This sequence comes from Yponomeuta sedellus, assembly GCA_934045075.1. Lineage (NCBI taxonomy): Eukaryota > Metazoa > Arthropoda > Insecta > Lepidoptera > Yponomeutidae > Yponomeuta > Yponomeuta sedellus. The sequence goes on along the minus strand of OW203739.1, from coordinate 10,655,499 downwards.
TGGCTGCGCTAATGAAACCCGCCATCGAATTCCAAATGTTGTTAAAATCCACGTATTTTCTCAACATAAATTGTATATCCCCGACAGTGCCAGAGTATGTCACGATCACCTTAATGGGGATGATTGGGATGATTTGCCCCAACATTGCAACATTTCCCATGACTTTACGGCTGCCCACTTCAGGGATGTTTGTGACCTAATGCGAAATGCCTTAAACTCACCCAGATTACGTTTTAGCGACCGAGGCATGAATGAAGAAGAAATGCACTTTTGGACTGGACGTACTAATGATGAATTTAATGCCATCTTAGAGCAAAATCCATTATTAAGAAATAGAAGTGCAGATCCCAGAACCACTTTGGGCATTTTACTAACGAAACTACGCACAGGAGAACCCAACGCGAGACTTGCGACGTTGTTTAACATGTCTCGGAGAAAACTCGAACGCCAGTTGGCCATCGCACGAGAGTGTCTTAGCACTGACTACGTTGTGCGACACTTGGGAGTGGATCACATGAATAGAGAAGATATATTGGAGAGAAACTTGAGGATTCCAAAAGCACTGTATGGAAATGAAGACAACAATAAAGCCATTATTATTTGCGATGGTACGTATATTTATATATACAAGAGTTCAAACTTTTTGTTTCAGAGGCAATCCTACAGTTTACACAAGTTCCAAAACTTGTTGAAACCATTTTTAATCGTAACCACTGACGGATACATTATAGATGTTAAAGGACCATACGCTGCAACAAAAACTGATGCGCAGATAATGAGCGACTTAATGACTGACGAGGAAAATCCCCTTCATATATTGCTTCAGCCGAATGACGTATTTATTTTGGACCGCGGGTTCAGGGATAGTCTGCAGCATATAGAAGCATGTGGCTACGAATTTCACGTCCCCCGACGAAGAACCGGGAAGAGTCGCAGCTCACGACTTCTCAAGCAAATGATTCCCGGCTGGTGACGATGTGCCGATGGGTAGTGGAAGTGGTTAACGGGCGTTTCAAAAGAGATTTCAAGCTGTTGCGCCAAAAATATTTTAATAACACAATGCCTAATATGTTCGGGGATTTTATGATTGCAGCAGCAATTACAAATCACTTCCACAGGCCTATTGTCGATAGCCAACACGCAGAAGCTTTTTTACAAAAAATTGTTGAAAGAAGGCAAACCCCAAACGTGTTATATGATTATGTAGAAGCAAAAAGATTAAACAACAGAAGAGCCAATTTCCAGAGATTGGAAGCAAATGACATTCAAGACTTTCCACGATTGAGGGAACAGGACGTGATTTTGCTGTCATTGGGGACATATCAGTTAAAACTGGCAAAATCATATTGCAGCGAGCACCTCAACAACGGCTTATATCTTATAGAAACTTATAGAGAAGCTGCTTTGGAGGATATCCATGAATATGGGATCCACGAAGATGCGTGGCTGTTGCGTGCACGCATACAGTCCCGACATGTACGATCAAAACAATATTTTTGCTATATATTATTAGACAGAAATAGTAGAAACATATTACAACATTATTGCACATGTTTGACAGGACGCCGCACGATAGGTTCCTGTGCGCATATTATATCTATTGTGTGGTATTTAGGATAGACATGAAGGCTTTACTGAACCAGCACTATTTTTAAATAACATTATCATGGATGAAACACATTAAACGATAAAACTTACTCTGAACTTGTTTTATTTACTTCGATAATAAACAAACAATGATAATATAATAATCAATGCTGATCATTTGTAATTAAAATCGATATACAATGTCGAAAAAATATCAAAAAGAATTAAAACAACAGAAAAAAAATTAAATAAAAAAAAACTTTTAACGTATGATTACTCAAATTGGACAGAAAATCGGGACTAGCGCTTCGATTATTCTTATTCTACAAAAAAATACCTTTCCAACGACGTATTGGAAAGGTATTTTTTTACTCATTCCGATTGGTGCTAGGACCAGGTTCCATACATTTGTGCCCATCATCCAAATGTGTGCAGTATTTTATTTTATGTAACCTTGCCTGAGAAATGACATTATTGAGGTTCGTGCTCTCCCTCATAATGGCATTTTTTTTTTTAGTTTTTTTTTATTTCAAAGCGCGGATTTTGTTCTAACCCTTTTCATATGTCTTTTTTCTGCGTGTTGAAATAACGCCATGAAAATTTATGAGTGAAAAATATAAAAAAATAATGGAGTATGGAGGGCTCACTTCACCAATCTCTTCACCTTTACCTAAATGTTAAAGGTGTTTTTCTCTGGCGCGTCTGCCTACCATGCAAGAGGTCCCGGGTTCGAATCCCGGCTGGGGACAAAAAAAAAGCCCAGGTCTTGGATGTTTACATGTTTGTGATGTCGTTGTTTCGGGTTCTCTCGACACAGGGTATCCTAGTGTAGGGCCAGAAGCAACGTATGTCCTTGTATGTAAATGTTATGTTAATAATTATTTTACGTGTACCACTCATGGTCCTTGCTATCAATCAAAGTGGTCGACCAAAATTAGGAACCATTGATGTAAATGAACGTGAGTACATTACTCGAACTAAGAACTTGACAACAAAATCTGAAAAGACTGAGTAAGGAGTTTTTTCTTCGTCGTCGTCGTCGTCGTCAGGCTATACTAGTCCACTGCTGGACATAGCCCTCCCCTATTGAGCGCCATAGCGCAAGGTTGTGCCATCATTGGGGGGTAATGCCCAATGGTAATGTTTTTTCTTCATAACAATTTAAATGTTGCTTAAAATAGACACTTAGTTGAGTTTGATGAATACAAGTATTAATGCAGTTAACGCTTTCAAAAAGACGCCTGTCACCTCAGTCTTCCGAGACCACGGTACTTGAAAAAGTGCCAAAACGTCTAAAACTTGTAAAAATGTAAAATTAAACGAGTAGAATGCGTGTAAATACAGTTTTTTAGTGCTCGTGTTAACCTTAGAAAATACTTTACAAGTATTTGAATTCCATTTTTTTATTTATTACGTTTTCACACAAATTTTGTTCTCGTTAAAATATTGTCTTTCTACCACCGTAAACTTTGTGTGATTAGAATCGACCTTTTCTTTCAATAAATGTTTCGGTGGAATCGGATCACGCGATCGGATTCTACTTTTCAACATTCATTGTTACGTGAAACTGATATCGAGAATTTGAGATCTTGACACACCTTGAGTGCGATATCACTTTTCGCCCACAACGGATCGCGTGATCAATTTTTAAGAACCCGTGCGTCGATCTGAACTGACCCTTAAGATGGTGTAGAAATAATGAGAGAGAATAATTAAATTTCGCTTTACGTCGTAATTCACAGAAGCTGGCGCACTTCGCCGACTGGTCGAACAACTCGTCCGAGTTCCACATCTTGCTCGAGGTGAAGAGGGAGTTCATCGAGCTCTTCGTCGACCCGTTGCCCAGCAAGTGAGTCAACTGGCCCTAGAGCGATCACAAAGCACGGCCTGTGGTCTGTGACTCTTTAGGCCTGAGGGACAAAAGTCCCTGAATCGTATAAAATGTCCTCCGAGTACTTGTTGCGGACTAAACGCCTACGGTGTGCGGTCATTTGTTCCCCGGAAATTGAGTGAAGCGTACGCTATGGAAGCAAATATTCTGAGATTACATTGTGTTGTAATTTACAAGAATTTGAAAAGAAAAATTGTTTTAAAATAGAACCTAGAACTTTTGTCCACTCCGGTCTCTTGATGTCCTCGGTAACTTGAGGGCCTTTTTGTACGGGGTACTTTTAGTCCTATGTGTGCGTTACTCGATACAATTTATAAGAGATCTATATCGACGGGCAAAAAAGTAGCCGGGGTATAGTCCGTCGTCTGCACAGACCTTTTGTCTTAACAACGCGTCTCGTCTTTTCCGCGCCCTCGCCCCCCGATCTTTCTATGGGTGTTAAGGCGTGGGCCTTAACATCCATAGTTTTTCAATAGAATGCTATAAGCACGACAGTAGTATTTATTTTGTAGCCAACATAGCACTAGTAGTACAATGTCATACCAATGGTCATAATCATAATAGGAATTACTATGGTCATAATAGAAATTACTTTTAGTAATAAGGCCGCCACTTGTACTGTACTGTTATTTTATAAGTCTCTTATGTAATCCTTGGTGTACATGCAATAAAGAATATTCTATCTATCTATCTATAATCGTCATCATCATCAGCTATTTGACGCACTGTTTTCTATAATTAGAGTTGCCTAGTCGGTTGCCTGGGTACGAAAATGGACCTCATGTATGTCTTTACTGCTAATGGTGAAATTGTTGAATACTATGTAAATATATTAGAAACAGTTGCATAATTGTTTTTTTCTGTATTTATTCAATAGATTTGTACACGCTTCTATCAATGTCAAAAAATATGGCTTCATAGAAAAATGCACCACAGATAAGTCCACGTCGCCGCCGCCGGATCTCCTTACTTATGCGAATGTATGCGTGAACAGAAATGTTTGCTAATTTTGGTGGTGTTTTGTCTAGTTAATATATTTTACCATAGCACAGAGCATGCTAATGGACGTTATTATCATTACGTTAGCTTCGGTCCCAGTGCCAGTAGCTAGCAAACAAACGCTTGAAGCTGAAACACTGTAATGGAAGACCTACCATCGCTTGCTTGCTACGGTAACTACCTATGTATTCTAACTACCTGTTCCTAAATTCTAGCTCACTATCGTTGGTTGTCTGGAAAAAAATTCTCTAAGCAATGAGGCCGCCAATTTTACTGTATCTTTGTAATTTTTATGTTTGTTTTTTCCTAGTGTACAATAAACAATGTTCTTATCTTATCTCGTCTTAAGACTCGCACTTTGTAAAATTTTATCGTTTGATTTTTTCTGCATCTGATACCCCTGTCTCTTCATATACTTAAAAAGAAAACGAAACCGAATGATACTCAAGTTTATTGTTCATTTAGATACCAGTGGTCATTGTGCGTGCGTGGCGTTAGTATTCTGAAACACGACAACTCGCAGTATCACTTCGGAAAAATTATGCTATGAAACTTGTTGATAAGTTGCCCATGATTAAATTTCGATATTCCCTACAATATTAGTAGGTACCTACGAACATGTTATATTTGAAGAAGAAACCATTTATTGTATTCGATAGTACTTTGAGTCTAATCGCGATTATTTATTAGGTAAAACGTAATTAAAATTGTCCTTAGCACGGATTAGTCCATTAAAAATAATGTAAAACGTCACTACCTTATTTCTCGACGATCCACAATATTTGACTGTACTCGCCACTTCAGTCTACCCGAGACTACGGCAACTGTAACGCTGCCGAAACGTCGCGGGAAATAAGGTAATTACGTTTTACCTGATAAATAATCGCGATTAGACCCGATTAATAACCCGGAGGGCTATGTTCAGCAGTGGACCACATAAAATAGCCTGAAGAAGAAGAAGAAGACCCGTTTAATATATAGGCAACTATGTATGAGTATCGCGAATTATTAAGAAATACTATAAAAAAATACAAAAGAGTTAGATTTATCAGCTGCATGACGCAGTAATTGAAACCTGAATAGGGAAGCTTGTAAAGCTCTTTAAATATGACGTAGACTTTTAGAACAGAAGCTCTTTGTGGCATAAATTATTGCATAAATAAAAAGAGACCTTCCTTTGTAAGTAATGGGACAGAGCGTAAGATCGTAAGAGCGTAAGAAGATTTATTTCTATCGGGAAAAATAATAACCCGCCATCTACCAGACAATCTACAAATCCAATTAGCCCACCACTTTGTTCGTTTTATTTGAGCCCGGTGGACCCCATAGAAGTCACAAAAATCATTAGCTCCCTAAAAAATAAACACAGCTGTGGTATAGACGACTTGCCTCCTATTCTAATAAAACAATGCGCTAATGAACTGTCACAACCACTTTCAGTCATAATAAATCAAAGCTTTCGGGATGGCGACTTCCCGGATCTACTTAAAATAGCTTTAATTAAACCAATACACAAAAAAGACGATACTACTATTGCTAGCAATTATAGGCCAATAGCACTATTACCGGTTTTATCTAAAGTGTTGGAAAAAGCGATGTGTAACCGATTGTATAAATTCCTAGAAAAATATAATATTATTGATGATAGCCAACACGGATTCCGAAAGTTCAAATCCACAACATTGGCAGTATACAAATATATACAAATGGCATTGCAGCATATGAACGATAAGAAACAGGTTTTAGGATTACTACTGGACTTGACGAAAGCATACGACAAAGTCGATCATAGTATCCTCCTAAATAAATTATACGGTTCAGGTATCCGAGGACCAGCTTATCAATGGTTCAAATCCTATTTACATAATAGAAAACAAATCGTCCAAATCGAAAATTATAATAGCAACTCTAATGAAATACAACTTATAAGATCTCAAGAATTAAATGCTAATTGCTCTATTCCCCAAGGAAGTGTAACCGGCTGTTTATTATTTTTGCTATACATAAACGATTTGCCAAAAATTCTTACCAAAGATAACGTAACAACAATATTATTTGCAGACGATATATCGATTCTAATAAAGTGCGAAAACTCGTTAGACGCTAAATTAATTATAAATAATACCTTAAATACAATAACAAATTGGCTACAAAATCATAACTTAGAAATTAACTATAAAAAAACTAAAACTCTACAATTTCGGCCTTACAACGGACTGAAATTGGATATAAACTTATCTTTTAATAATATTGAAATAGAACAGGTAGATACATTTAATTTATTAGGCCTAGTCATTGATACAAATCTTAATTGGAAAGCCCATATTGAACAAATTAAAAGAAAATTATCCAAATTTACCTATGCTCTTTTCGAATTAAAATGTAGTACTAATATAGAAACAGCCTTAATAGCATACTACGCCTACGCTTACTCCTGGTTAAAATATGGTGTAATGTTATGGGGAAATAGTACTAATGCAAACGAAGTGTTTATTATACAAAAGAAATGCATTAGAATTCTAGCTCAAATAACAAATAAACAAAGTTGCAAACCATACTTCTTAAAATATAAAATTTTAACACTCCCCTCAATCTATATACTTGATATATGTACTTTTGTATACAAAAATCCGCAAATATTTAAGCAAGTTAAAGATATTCACAATATTAATACCCGACATAAAAATAGACTCCTACTCCCTCCTTCGAGACTCAAGATGTTAAACTGTAGCCCATATCACATGTCAGTGAAAATTTTCAATAAACTCCCGCTTGAAATAAAAAATGAAAAAAAATGTATTACATTTATAACCAGGTTAAAAACATTCTTAATAGAAAAATGCTTTTATTCACTGGATGAATTCTTGAATGCTCAGACTTGTACCTAGATGTATAATCTAAATGCTTCGATGTTAGATGTAAGTCTCACCCACTTTGCAATATCCGTAAAGGGTGACTAAGTAATAAGTACCACAAAATGTATACCACCTATCTACACTTAGTCTGCAATAAAAGATTGATTGATTGATTGATCTATTGTGCTAAAAACTCGCCAATTAACTTGGCAAAGATACCGGAATGCTCTTGAGATTTTCTTATTTCAATGCGGGGCTTACATTACGCTCACTGAGATTTGCTGCACTGCATGCAAAGGAAAGTATAAGCAGTGAACCGACAACTCGCTTTTGTTTGCCGTTGCTTCAGATCGTGGTAGAAATTCGGCCAAAGAACTATAGTACAGTAGGTATTACGGGCAGCACAAGTGGCTGAATGTAAATGGGCGCTTATCAGCTGGCTGTCGCGTGACTGGCACCAAGCCACTGCAAGGCGGTGGCACGAAAAGCAAATAAAAATGTCAACGAAGATGCTACAACGAAATATCGACGACTACGTTTCCAATATATTCTCTAGTGTAAAATGTGGTACCTACTTGTCTAGCGGGAGGGGGTGATAATGCAACTGCTAGGTACCTACTCAATTATAAATGGCAATTTCCGACCGGACTGATACGCCTAGGGACTCAGTGGATTCAGTTAATTTTCATTGGTAACAACTTTTATATAAACCCACTGCGAAAAATTATAACTCTCGCGTACATCCCAGAGGGTTAGGCAGAGACCATTGACCGTCATTTGCCACGATCCTGAGATCAACTTCGCTTCATTAAGGTTCATTAGTCGTTGCATGCGCGCACGTCTGTTCCGGGTTCTTTTTATCTACCCCTTGGCTAAGATATCCCCGATTTGGTCGAAGTATGTCCGCCTGGGACGTCCCTTATCGGCCCACTCACAATTGCTATATATATTCGTTTCGTCAATCTTCCTTCGATCTCCAAATGGCCAAACCATTTTAAAAACCTATTAAGAGGCTAAAAAGTCTACCCATGCCAGCGCTCTCCCAACTGAGCGAATAGGCAAGTACGTCAGCGAAATTTCGAACCTCTTTACAATATTCTCTGTATTATTTACAGGCAGCGACATCTGGCTGAAGTAATTTGCATCACTTGCAGCCCCGAGTAACTACTTTGCAATTAGGTTTTTATATCCGAATGATATCGCTGTACCCACATGATAGTATTATCATATTATATAATCAAGGCCAAACCAACGAATCTAAGCTTTATAAAAAAAAAAATTTGTATCTATTGTGGCCTCTATACATACGCAGCAAATCTCCTATTCCTTAAGCCAAATGAGTAAGTATCTCCCTTTTAGAAATTCTCTTCAGGAAATTTCCCTAAAATAGTTGAATTTAGTGCATGGATAAAGTCGGTCGCTGCCCGCCTGCAATTTTTCCTGGCACGTTAATGAACTGCTAACTCAAGTTACGAAACTTCATTATCCGGCGAAAAACTCAGGCTTTACACTGCCTCACCTAATCGTTAGATATTAAGCTTCAGGGGGCGATGTTGTGTTTCAATACTAGTACAGTAGTTTGTCGACCTCGGTGGCGCAGCGGTTTGGCACGCTGACTGTAAAACCGAAGGTCTCGGGCTCGATCCCCGGCCGGGTCAAACTAGGAAACGAACTTTTCTAGTTTGTCTCGGGTCTTGGACGTTATCTATATATTTATTGTATTAAATCTATCGTCGAGTTATCACCTATGTATAATACAAGTCATTTAGTTGTACTTAGTATAGGGCTAACGAGATCTGTGTAATATGTCCATGAATATTTATTTATTTAGTACAAGAAGGGTCCCGTTACAACTGATGTGTCGCGCATGCTAAAGCTTTCTTTAGCCTGCGCGTTATTTTTCTATCATATATCTTTATATATGATAGATTAAGAAGAATATTTTGAACCAGAGTTCCTCATTTTATGCTTATAACGTCGTTGGTAAGCACTAAGAAAGATTTTTTACAAAAGCATTCCTTTCCTTGTAAAGTTTCCACCACAGACTATTTTAGTGAGCGTTTTTGGAGTGTTTTAAAGAATTGTGTATTGATAAATAAGGCCCTTAAGCTTTATTTTATATGGAAACCGTATACGTTTTAGCTCTTTATTAATTTATCGTGATATAAACTACTGTGTAAAGACCTTTAATTGCATCTCATAGATAAGATACTACGGTAAAGTAGGATTACTCTTTAACATAAGTAAATTTCTTTAAACTTTACTGTGCACAAAGAAAGAAATATTTACACAATAGATGATCATCATCGTACTGGAAACATAAATTACAATGTAAGGACCTTTAAATATGTCCCATAGATACTATGGTAACATAAGAATACCTACTCCTTAACATAAGTAATTTACTTTATAGTTTACTGTGCTCAAAAAAAGAAATATTTAAGATGAGATAAGATAAGAATATTCTTTAATGTACACCAGGAAAACAACAAATAATTGTGGGATGTGTGATGAATGGAACGTTAGGGAGATGTATGAAAAGGAACGTGTTGATTGTGTGAGCGAGAGGGATGGATGGATCTGTAAAACGACATAGAGTAGGATAGATAATAAGGTTTTTATCTTCTTGCTAAAGATGGAAGACGGGAAATTGTTTTTTTGTTAATTCTTTTAAAAATAAAAAGACGAAAGACTAAGTAAAAATAACAGTTTTTATTTACTCCCACATAATTATAAAGATACAGAACAATTGGCGGCCTTATTGCTTAGAGCAATTTCTTCAAGCAACCTACGATGGAGAGTTGCACAATACACAAGCGGAAAAGACAAAACATAAAACCTTATTAAGTAAGCTTGCTCTAGTACGACAAGTACAACATCTGATCAGCTATCGTAGTGGGAATATGGTGAAAAGCCAGCTCTATTCCCCAGATGGCGCGAGCTGGCGTACTACCGGCGTGTGTGCGGCCCCGAAGCGGGCGGCTACCCCGGCCGCAGCACGCTCGAGGGCTGGCTGGCGCGGTGGGCGCTCTACTTAAGCGAGCTGAAGCGCTTCTCCGATCTGCCCCTCTACCTGCAGTACCTCTGCAAGATACTTTTCCACGTTGTCGACCGGGCAGGTCAGTGCATTATAAATTTTTCGGTTGCGCAATGAACCGTTATCAATCTTACGGTCGCCAAATGAACGGTCGCCAAATGAAGAGATTTATCTCTTTTGCAAATCCTCGCATTATAAATACGACGACTTTTCAATAGAATCAGTGTTATATTTTCTATAGCGTATTGCTCAAAGATTGAAAAGACTGTGTTGCTTGCGCAAATATTTTTACAGGAAGCAAAAACAAAAGACGACTTATAGAAAAAGAATAGGTTTCAAGTAGCAAGGAGGTTTCATACTTTTTGGCAGGCGCAAACATCCATCATCGTGTCGCTTTTACCCCTCATACATTCTGTACTTAAGCGAGCTGAAGCGCTTCTCCGACCTACTCCTCTACCTGCAGTACCTCTGCAAGATACTTTTCTACGTTGTCGACCGGGCAGGTCAGTGCAACTATCATCATCGTGTCGCTTTTCCCCCTCATACAATCTGTACTTAAGCGAGCTGAAGCGATTCTCCGACCTGCCCCTCTACCTGGAGTACCTCTGCAAGATACTTTTCCACGTTGTCGACCGGGCAGGTCAGTGCATCTTTCACAAATATACACTCAGCACACCTTTTCACACACCCTCTGCTCAGTGGCTGAAACCCTGACCCAAGACTCCGGTCGTAGGGCTGAGCAGACACGCACATACACACACACACTTACATACATTTTACTTTCTTTTATATAAGTTTTGCAAAAATCTGTCATTTTTGATATTAACGTTTAATACTGTACACCTTATGCTGATGACTTGTCGAATGTGATACCGTTCTTTTGTAGATCGGGAGGCCTGGAAACCTAAGATACAGATCTTTTCATCTAGTTTAGGCTCCAGTCTTTCCACAAATAGTGCATTCTGTTGTTTTGTATCATTTATCCAATGTTTAGTCCAGTCAAAATAGATTAAATTATGATTCCAGTTTGCATTAATTCCCAACAAGCCGGATTTTTGCTCAGGTCTTGGATACGTCATTACAAATGACATGTCAAAAGTCCCACAAGCGGGATTGTTGTGCATTGTTTTTTTATTCGAGGTCAAAGGTCACAAATTTGCGTTTTATGCGTATATCTCTGAAACAATGAGAGCTACCGAAAAATGGTTCAAAGTTTGTAGATCGTAAAATTGTCTACAAAAAAGATTTCAACACTTTTTCTTCTACGGTGTACTGTTCTCGAATTATGGCTATTTTAAACATAGACAATACGAATATGCACTCATACGTGGCCAGTATGCATCATCGGGTTAACCATTTAAACAAAAAATATTAGAACATAGTTTTGCCCCATGCACACAAGTACGTGAAAAATATACAAATTTTGAGTGAGTCATCGTCCGTCCCTAATTCTATTGGGCGGTTGGCCTTGAGAAACATGCGATAACTGGCTGTGATACGACATCAGCAATTTTCAAAAGAGGCAAAAATACAGTATTCAAATTGTTTGAAAAACGTGAAAACTTGATTGATAATGCAAAAGTATTTCTCGTATAACAAATATTAACTCGTAAGCAGATGTTATCCTCACCAATGAATGTCGTGTTCTCCTTGCTATATTTGGAGCTCCAAAAAAATGGAATCGATGGACAAGTTTTGTGAAAAATACAATACAAGAAACAATAAGAGAGTTATCTTGTCTCCCTCCAACATCTGCTTCTGCTTATCAACACTTGTTTCGTGTGTTCTACCAAGTGCAAGTGTGGCTAGACAATGATCTAAATCCTGAAGATTGGGGCTGGAAATTGATGAATAATAGTTTGGAGCCAATCCAGACTTTACTGCCACCTGCTCCAGAAAAAATACTCAATACAATTTTCTATAGTTGCAAAAAAGGCTGCACAAACAATTGCGGGCACAGAAAAGTTGGAGTGTATTGTTCATCATTTGTCTAGGCCAATCTTGCACCAACATTGAATCAAATGCAACAGATGAAGATTGTTTCGAAATTGATGAGAATATAACTGATATATCTCTCTTCTTGGAGCAGTATACACAAATCGAGCAAGAAGAGGAAGAAGACAGTGAAGAGGAAGTAACGAGTGACTTTGAAGAATTTGATGATGAATGATGATGTAATTTTTTGCTGTTAAAATTTTCAATAAATTTAAATTAAAAAAAAAATTCATCAATAAAATAGTGTCCCATTACATTCTCTCGATCAAAATATATCGTGGAGTATTCCTACTGGGTATTCCTATTCGTTAAATAAAAGCGCCGTGTACACTACCTCAGAGGTGGTGCGGAAATGTGTGCGTATAGTCGAAAATACGACTTTCCTGCGGTCGAAAGTCACGATATCTCGAAAGCGATGCTTTGTAGAAGAAAAGTGTTAGGTTCTTTTTTGTAGACATTTTTACGATCTACAAACTTTGTCTGAACCATTTTTCAATAGCTCTCGTTGTTTCAGAGATATACGCAAAAACGCAAATTTGTGACCTTTGACCTCGAATAAAAAACAAAGTACAAGCGGGATCGATGTGGACTTCTAACATTATCATTTGTAATGACGTATTCAAGGCCTGCACAAAAATCAAGCTTGTTGGGAATTAATGCAAACTGGAATGTCTATTTTGACTGGACTAGTTATTTTGTATACCTAGATGGTTACTGAATTTATCATCAGGGAGACAAGCAGCCAGCATCAAAAATTATTGGCATGGTCACCACAAATGTTCGTACATACTAAATATTCCATAACCCGTTCCGAGATGAGTCACAAAAAGATTTTAATATTTCAGAAGGTTTGATGACGTAACACCCCGCGGGAGAAATCCCTGAAAATTGTTTACCGTCGCCGTCGCAGGGAGCGGTGTGTTATGCTTTCAGCGCGTTATAAACTAGGCTTTCACGGATTTACCTCGCAGAGCTGTAATAAAACGTGAAATGTACGCCTTTACCTTATTTTGACTGCTCCACAACTTTTCGAGGGAGCATTTACAAGACGCATTTGGGCGCTTCCTAATTATTATAAAGAGTCTCCGTGAGATTTGAGGGTTCTTTTTCCATTAGTGTGTTTTGTGAAGCTCACGGAGCCTCCTACATTATTTGTGTCAAGTCGCAAACCTAAACCTACATAAATGGCTTGCCCTTAATTGAAAAGTAATGAATTTTGATGGAGAGATATACCTATTTTCTAATAAATTTATACATAATATTATTGTACCTATAAGTATTTTTTGATAGGATGAGGTTAGCTGCCTCCGCAAACGTCATGTCTCGATTCGGATTTTTGTCTATCAATGTACGCCAAGATTCATGTAAATCCGTTCAGCCGTTATTGCGTGATTGAGTAACAAATATCCAAACATCTTCACAAACTTTTACATTCATAATATTAGTAGGCTCAGACCTGTTCTTTGACTGAACATCAGAACTCCAAACTCAAGGTTTGCCAAAGGGCAATGGAGCGCAGCATGCTTGAAGTAAATAGATAAAATCCGGAACACCACGCTGCGCGCCAAAACCAAGATCACTGACGTTGGAGTTGCGATCGCTAAGCTCAAGTGGAGCTGGGCTAGCCATGTCAGACGTATGGAGCCGGAAAAGTGGGCGAAAATCGTCACTGATTGGGTCCCGTGCGAAGGCTACCGACGACGTAGCAGACCAAGGCGGAGATGGTGGAGGACCTGACCTGGGTGGGAAGCATTGACCGTAAACAAGGAGGAGTGGAAAGTAGGATTACCGGACTAATCTAAAAAAACATATTTGCTTAAAATCCTACAAAATCCTCACTGAAATAGTTTATGATGACGTTTTACAAGGAAAAGCCTAACGTCTTTTAAATAGATTAAATAAAACGCCTCTATGTTAAAGTGGAATCGTGTTTTTATAAATAAGGCCGTAAAACTTTATTGAGATTATGCTACTAAAATTTGAGTATGATGGCAAATACTAAATACACAAACTAAATATTTCGCTAAACTGCTACACCAACATCATGATAATTAATAATTTACAAATTGCCATATTAAAATAAAATTTGTCATTCTCATCTCATATTTAAATTTAACTTTATAAGTTTATGATTTTTTTTATATTTTTAATATTTTGTTGATATTTTTTTTATTTTAATTAATTTGTGAGTTCCTATAAAATTATTCGTATTTTTGTCATATTTTTAATTAATTTTTATATAATTAAAACTGTTTTTATACGGATTTATGCTCGTTTAAAAACAGTTTTAATTATGTCTACTGCTCGTGTTAACCTTAGAAAATACTATAATTTTTATATGATTAATTATCTTATATTCATGGAAATTTTTATGTTAATTTTGTGGTTACCCAATTCTCATTATGTAATAGCATTGTGTTGATGTTCTTCTTCTTCTTTCGTGTCGAAAGCGCAGACTTCCTCTCAGACATCTTGCTCCCAAAACCGCGCCACTTGTTGATGTTGATCTCGCACTTCACTTTATTTCCGCTTCGAGTATACGCGCTCACACGCATCAAACCCTAGGCTTAGAAAGGCTTCAATGGAATGAAAAAAATATATAGCTCGATGTCATTGTACTACTAATAACGCACTACAAGAATCGACTCCCTGGTCCGGCGTTTTACACATATTGTCTAATCCGCGCGTGGCCAGAATGAGATGAAACCTCGTAAAAGTGAATTGAAAAGAGGTATTCATTACATATTATGTTGATTATGTGATTATGTTATGCATGTACTGCACACCGATTTTAGCCAAAAATCTTCAAAAAATCTAACAAAAATCTCATTTGTGCGTTCATTATTGCCTGTATTTTATTTCGATACGAATTACCTGGTCTTGCATTATTGTCTCCCGCATTTCGAACATAGAATTCGTTTCGACAAAGTTTCTATCCACTCGCGTTTATTTACTCGGTTGCGGTCACTTTGTAAACAAAATATATAATACTAGCTGGTGCCTGCTACTTCATCTGCGTAGGAAGTAGCTTATATTCGCGTGGCGTCGAAAAGAACTAACTAACATTATGACATTAAAATTATGACATGAATATTTTTGGGTCGCAATTGAAAAATATAACAGCCTGACAATATTGAGATGTTACAGTCGCACTATAATAACGTAACAATATTGTCAATATAAGAAATACGGTAACTAAGCACTGCGGAGCCCTAATCATAGGCCTATAGGTAGCTACTGCAGTATGCACCTATAAACTATATTTAACATTTTTTTTAAACATTTCCATCGTGTAACGCTAGGGGTTTTGGCAGCGCACGCCAGAATAACTCGCCGGTGGTAGAGTTTTTCCTCTTCTTTTAGTCATATTTTGGACAATTCACTCAATATCTTTATAAATTGAAGCCTATGTGTTATTCTGATGTAGAAGCCCTATAATTGTAAAGTTTCATTAAAATCCATTCAGTAGTTTTTACGTGAAAGAGTAACAAACATCCATCCATCCGTACTTACAAACTTTCGCGTTTATAATATTAGTAGGATAGGATCTAGTTCCATGAGCAGAACTGTACTCTATCGGTAATGCTCTTAAATCGTTAGTATTTCACAGCCAACAACCCATACAACGACGCGTCACGGAAACAGGCTTGAAATGAAGTCTCGCGGAACTTGGCGCCGAAACAACATGAAACTCTGTCGTGGTGGCAGCTGCACAAGTCGGCCCGGCCCTCTGACTGTAGTGACCATAGAAATAGGAAGAGGAATTACTCGGCCCGTACATAAATGGCAAGTAAAGTACAAACTGAGGAGGGTGATTGTGAAGATCTAACGATTATTATTTGGACGTGAAATTTGCAAAAAAACCGAGCTCTATTGATACAAGGGACATCTGATTATTATTATTATTATTATTAATAATATTATTATTATTCTTTATTGCACACAAAAAAGAAAATACATGTACAAAGGCGAGCTTATCTCTGTAAGAGATTTCTTCCAGCAAGCCGTGGGGAGTGGAAATGTGAATAATGATACTTTTATTGCACTTAAATTTTAGAAATAAGATCTCACAAAGCGGCGGATTAAATGCCATAATCATTTTCTACCAGTCAACCGCAGGAGGTGGCCGAAGGAGTTGTTAGGCGTGCAAAAATACAAGAAAGTAATATGGTGTAAATAAATAAACTTACACACGTTTAAAAATATACTCTTTACACATTTATATGTACTTACACATATAATACAATAGACGTATATATTAAATAAGAATATCTATATCAGTATAAAAAACATAGGTACTGAATATTAATGAGTAGCGATTCCTGTATATTATATTACATACACTGTAACATTAAATGAAGACGTTCATTTAATGTAGACAAAATCTATTTTTATTAATTAGATTTATCCAGGAACTGGTCTAAATAAGTATAGGCTTATTTAGCCAGTTACCACCCGCTGGTATTCGGTAGTGGTAAGGCTTATTATTGAGTCACAATCCTCTCTAAGAAAATTATTTACATTTTAAAAATATTTTTAATTTGGGTGCATAATACCATAGTGTAAAGAGGTTTGCACCGTTACAACACTATCCCCGGATAGTGGTCTCATGCTTACCCGCATGAGACCATGGTTTACCACCACGATTCTGACGTTAGTCGTTGCATGCCCGCACACTAATAGGTGTATTAGCATGTACTAGCAAAAGGGCAAGACAAAAAGTAGGTACCCGAAACCAGTTTGGTCGCAGTACGAGTGATAGCTGCTGGGATATATTTCTTTCGTCAATCTTTCTTCCTTCGTCCTCACCATATGTCCAAAAATACGCAACATTTCTTACTAAAACCTAGCAACTATATTCTCTTTCCATGAAAATGAATCAACTGAAAGCAACAACCGAACCGGTCTTATTATATATTTATTTGTTTTGACATACTTTTTATATCTTAATTTTCGTGACGAGCCTCTCCTATTTGCGCGCTACTTTAGGCAAAACATGTCGGACCGAAATTAATACGACGAAAATGTTATTACTCCTTAATATTGCATGTTACTGTACTGTTATTGGTGTGGTGTCGGCCTAGACAATAGCACCACCCCAAATTCTTCCCGCGGGTGTCGTAAAAGGCGACTAAGGGACACAAACCGGTGGGTGGGCAGCAGCGCCTCCTGCAGTACAATTCCACCAAACTGCGATCCCCAACCCGCATGCCCAGCGTGGGGATTATGGGCATTACCCCCCAATGATGGCACAACGTTGCGCTATGGCGCTCATTAAGGGAGGGCTATGTCCAGCAGTGGACTAATATAGCCTGAAGAAGAAGTACTGTTATTGACACAATATTTACGCAAATATATGTAACTTTATCTTTTTTTATCAAATCAAATCAATTTATTTGAATTTCTGTTTGCTGAATGTCTATGTACAATGAAAAATTTAAGCCGCTAACACGGATGTAATTATAAAACTATATTCCTTAAACTAGGGGGCGAGCCCCCTGCGCGCTTACGCGCGCCAACCCCCAGCCGCTCCGAGCTCCGCTCTCCGCGGCGCTCGGCCTAGGGCCTCGCTAGACACTTATTGTAGTGAATTGTTGCATGGGAACATGTATGGTCTCGGCCTTCGGCCTCGGCCTGGACGGAGCTCGGCCTTCGGCCTCGCCGCGGCGGGGTTCCTCGTGCCCGCTCCGCGGAGCTCGGCCTCCGGCCTCGCAAGTTTGTCCCTCTTTGCTCTTGCGCTGGTACTTATGCACCGTAAATTGAACGGTCTCGGCCTTCGGCCTCGGCCTGGACGGAGCTCGGCCTTCGGCCTCGCCGCGGCGGGGTTCCTCGTGCCCGCTTCGCGGAGCTCGGCCTCCGGCCTCGCAAGTTTGTTCCATTTTGCTTTTGCGCTGGTACTTGTGCGCCGTAACCTGAATGGTCTCGGTCTTCGGCCTCGGCCTAAACGGAGCACGGCCTTCGGCCTCGCCGCGGCGGAGTTCCTCGTGCCCGCTCCGCGGAGCTCGGCCTCCGGCCTCGCAAGTTTGTCCCTTTTTGCTTTTGCGCTGGTACTTGTGCGCTATAACCTGAATCGTCTCGGCCTTCGGCCTCGGCCTAAACGGAGCTCGGCCTTCGGCCTCGCCGCGGCAGAACTTTTTGTGCCCGCTTCGCGGAGCTCGGCCTCCGGCCTCGCAAGTTTGTCCCATTTCTCTGTTGAAAAGTCAATTTTAGTACTAAATCTCCATACAAAAATTTGTCATTTTCAATCATCAATATCTCGGCCGCCATCTTGAAATTCCAAGATGTCGGATTTTTCTCATATACCTGGGTCCTTTGGCAACGCGATGCCGCTTACGGCATATCTCCAGCATATGCCCAGTTGGCTGCCGACTTTTTTGCGCAAAGGTCGATTTTTCGGTCGGCTATATCTGCTTCGCCATTTTGAATTTCGAACAACCAAAATTTTTTTTTTCAATCGGATCACTATATCACCATTCTATCAAAATTTCATCCAAATCGGCCGGTAAACTACAGAGTTAGCACCCTTGCGTAGTGGAACGCGTTCGAAATTCAAAAATCGGCTTCATAGGATGGCTGTAATTCATACATTTCCTACAACTTTCTCATACATCATTTTCGTCAAAATCTTACCGTTTCCGAGAAAACGTATGGATGTTAGATCAGTCAGTGAGTATATCGGATTGTAGCTTTATATATATATAAAATCTCGAAAAAGGCTGATTAAAATAGTCTGTGGTTAAGATTTTATTAAGAAAAAACTTAACCATAGATTAAATAAATTGACTCCTCGGAGTCTCCTGCTTCAGAGAAATGGTGTTATTATAAATAAGAACGAAAGTTTCTGTACACATTGATCAGACGAAACAAGAATTGCATAAATTGCAGGTCTTGCACATGAACTCAGCGGCTGTCTCAGAAACTAGCTCATAGAACTTTACTACCTACTCTATGGCAGCGACTCTCTGTTTGCATAAGAATCTCTGTACTATTAGTAAACCACTTTCATATTCAAATAAAAAGTTTTGCTTTGTAGCCAAGAAATAATGCTAGAAGCAAAATTCAAATCAAGCAACATTTACAATATAACATGGTTGACTAACCCGTAACCCGACCCGTGACGTAAAGCGCTCGTGGCCTAAGGGAACCGAGTGATTGGAGTCAATCACTTGTGTTTAAGACAAATTAAACATATAGTTAAAATACATAACTGACTTTATTTTTATATAACGTTGTGTTAGTTATTGCATGTCATATGGCAATAATTTTGTGGTTTTCTACATATTTTTTGCTACGGCAATACTGCCTACTTTTTCCTTCTACTTGTCCAAGAGTCTGTTAAGGCAAGTTGCATTTTTGTAGTTTTATCAAATAAACGTTATAGTTTTCATTATCACACATGTTTTTATATCATACAAGTTGAGTTAAGCAACAACAGGCGCGATCAGGTGCAGGATGGGTGACCATCCCGTGAATACCGCTAGTGGCATTTTTCCGAGCGCTTTCCTGCCTTGCAAGGCACGTTAAGCCGTTGGTGCCGGCTGTCATGCAATGGCAGTCGTTGAGCCATGTCAGAGGCTTTATTGGCGACTTGATAACTTCTGACAGTAAAGCCCGCCACTGTCTTACAATCCTCCACCAACCCGGACTTGGCCCCCATGGTGGAATATGGCCTAACCTTCCAGCGATGCAGGAAGAGACCCGTGCCCCAGCAGTGGGGACATACAAGGGTTGATAACGACCGACCCGTGACTACCGCTAGTGGTATTTTTTCCGAGCGTCTCCGTGCTTCGCAAGGCACGTTAAGCCGTTGTGCCGACTGCCACGTAATAGTAGTCGTTAAGCCATGTCAGAAGCGTTATGGGCGGCGAGATAACTTCTAACACTAAGGCCCGCCACAGTCTTACAATCCTCCACCAACCCGGACTTGGCCCCTGCTGTGGTGTATGGCCTAATCTTCTGCGACGCAGAAAGAGACCCGTGCTCCTGCAGCGGGGACATACAAAAAGTTGATATCGAATACGTATATATGATATCATTACCATACAAGGACAAAGCAAACACAGAAAAACAGCTAGATCGAGGTATTTGTACAGACCAAAGTGTGGCAGCCCCCAGTGGACTTCGAACCCACGAACTCAGTAGTTGTAATCAAACCTGTTACCGCTAGACCAATGCAGTCAGTCAGTATCGTGTAGCAGTGCAGCAATCCCATAATGGGACTGCTCCACTGGGAATACTGGGAATACATTTTACATTACTCGCTGCAAGTACGCACTTTTCTGGTACTTTTTGTTTTAGTCCTTTAGGACGACCCTTTCCATCCCTTTTACTCACATTCGCTTGTTTAAATCCCCCAAGTTTATAAAATATTTTGTTAAGATTTTAATTTCTGACCACAACGAGTGCATTTTCATTAACCCTTTCGGAAATACCCTTTGGAGGAAGAAATGTTCTTCTTCAATTTTAGATGCATTCGCGTAGTTCAAGAATGCAACCTAAATTTTTAAAGCCACCACCACCTACTGACAGAATTTTTTAAAATCAAATTCTGCGTCATTGAAAAGTCTACTTTTTAGTTTCGGGATACAGACGGAATTTGCAAATCTTTTGTCCAAACTCAGATACAGCTCTGGCTCTATGTACACTAGCGACAAAATGTTTATATGAGAGACGCTTTTGTTGCTAATAATTGAAAAGTTATCTTAAGATCTACTTTAAACCGAAAAAAGCTAAACGTCTTAGCTCTTTTGTGTACAGATTCGGAACTAGGTACCTACTCGTAGTCAACCGAATTCATACGATGACATAATTGCGCAAAGGAGCATCTTTCGCAACTTAAATAATTGAATTTCATCGTCATCAGGGTTGTTATCACTTTTTTTTACGTAGGTACCTATTTTAACACAAACCCATTATTATATTTTTATATATTATTTTGGAATTATGAACAAGCGGAATAAAAATACGTTTACCGAGTGTACATTTTGGGTAAACAGTAGAAGGGATTCCTTATAATAATAACAATAATATTTGTTTCCAGAACAAGTCGAATACAGCTTAAACGCAAACACATACAATAATAAAGTAATAATAAAGCCTTTATTTGCATGCGAATAAACAGCATAAAAATTAACATAGTTTGTAAAAGTATTTACATTTTTTGATTTATTACTTAGTAAAAGTTATAACTATTGACAAATTACATGCAATCAAAATTATAATTCACTCTACAACACTGAAATATTTTTAGAGTCTTACGGCACGCTAGGTCCATTTGAGGACATAATAGGCCTCTCGCTAGGGCCAGCGAGGTTTGTTCATAATTGTTTAACGGCTTTTGTAGGTCATCCAGAATTTATATATCTTTAGTTCTTTTTTCCATCAATAGAAGGCACTTTGTCTTTTATCTACATTGCAGTAGGTTTGTGTCTCAGTAAAAGGTATATATATCTTGATTAACCTTTGTTTGCTGTGTTCTATCAGTGGTAAAATATATATAATAGTGTTTCAGAAGTTGTGTTTCAATCAGTTATCAGTTCTTAAGTCCTTTAATGAGTGGATAAACAATAATAAAGTAATTTAAAGTAAATTCCATTTAACATTCGGAGTTCACAGTACCGCTAGATCGTATGTAGAGGTCTTTCTGACCATCATAGTATGGGGTTTGCAGAAGAACTGACGGTAGCGAGCGTCCCCGCGGAGCACTGGCGCAGCAGCGCGGCCCAGCCGGGTATAGGGTAGTAGCACTGGATTAATCTTTTATTGGCTCCTTACAAAAACAATTTAATGTGCGATTGTACAACAAAATAATTAGATACCTACTAATGATAATCTAGAAACCGTCGCCTCGATCTCCTTGTTCAAATCATACTAACTAGGGGTAATATACGGATTTACGTGGCGTATATAGTACGATGGCGCACAAATCATAAAGTTACATTGGCGAACACATTTAAATATGACCGGAAACTAGAGTGTTTATTCGGAATACTATAAAGGCGGCAAAATTTTAACATTCTACTAGCGAGAAATGCTTAAATTCGCCCAGAACATATATCTACAAACTTCAGCTCTGTCAAACTACTTAGCCAGTATTTTTCTCAGCACATTTAGCGTCAAGTGCATGTACCAAAATTACCACAACGCGAACAAGGGTGCGATCATGTAAGTCCTCCACTGTATGGAGTGTTATGTTCTTCAAACTACTCGATACGATCGATCTTCAACTAAGCCTACTCCAGCCTACTTCAAACTGTCAAATACAAACATATTTTGACAATTTAGCGTCGTTTAAATTCTCAACCAGATAGAGTTGAAAGTTACGTGTTACAAGAGCAGGAGTTATGTGTCTCCAAGCCCGGAAGTGGCAGTTGTCTGCACTGTCGCGTGCCGTGCTTGGGCGAGTGCACTCACGTTGATAAACGGGATTAATTTAATACCAGCCCAGCCCACGCCTGGCTCGCCAGTGACGCCACCTGCAGGCTAAGAGGCACGAAAGGTCACGAAAATCAGAAATTTATTTCGACATAAAGACTTTAGGTTAGGTATCTAGGCTACTTTGATGTTTGTCCAGATCGTGGATAGTGGCAAACCGTGGTAGTATTTTGCTAAGAATTTAAATAATTTTGTTAATGTACAATGTTTGTAACTTATATATAATATACTCAATAGACCAAAAGGCCAAGTCGATCGGCACTAGCTGGCCCGAATTGGAAGCTGCTGCGAACAACCGTCAGAAGTGGAAATCTGTGTCTGAGACTCTATGCTCCCCTAGGAGTTAAAGGACCGAAAAAAAGTAATTCTCATGTATTAAAAGCTCTCGTTGAAGCTGTGCTTTCGTTGCTTTGCGTTGTGCCTGCATGCCGCGTCGAACTCTCCATGTAATTGAACCGGGAATTATTTATGATATTCCACTTGAAGCATACAGCTGAACGGCCGTTTGTTAAGCCGCCAGCCGACCGGGCCGACTGACGATTGAAAATGTTTTTCCGATGAAAAACACGGTCCGCACCTAATATTCTTTTTCGCCGATGAATCAACTTTTTTGGTGGGTTTTTGCTGAAACTGAAAACACTAGGTTTTATTGTGATGTTTTGACTGGTAGCTTGATGAAAGGCACAGTCAGATATAGTATTATTGATGCCTTTTTCTCTTCTAGCTTTTAAAGATATTCGCAGCAAAAACCGTGGCATAAAAAATATAGTGGGAATAGCGAATTTCCCGAAATACCATAGTGGATTTCGTGGAATACAATGCTAAAAGGTCTGTAAGTATTTCAAAATCTACACTTTGTTATGTATCCTTACATATACGTCCCACTGCAGGGCAGAGCCTTTCTCTCAGAGAGAGAGCATGGGCTTAATTACCACGCGTGCCCAAGGTGGATTAGCAATTTCAAGCGCTGAGGTATGTGAACGCCTTGTAACCTCAAGTTCCCTCACGACGTTTTCCTTTACAGTTAGATGGTGGTAGATATTGGTAATACAACATCACAAATATTAACAGAGTCATTGGCACATGCTATGATTTGAACCCACGATTTCCCGAATGAGAGGCCGCTGTCCTAACACCTCTCAAACACCTTTAAATAATTTAACATGAATGAATATATATCTATTTATGTATAGCCTAACCTTCCTGTGATGCAGTAAGAGACCCGTTCCTCAGCAGTGGGGACATAAAAGGGTTGATATCGATACAGTTATTTAACTTAATTAACGTCCACACAACACAATCACTTGACCTGGTACCAAACTAGGATACCCTGTACTACGGTAACCAGGCAAGGACATCACAAACATGAAGATACACCCAGACTATGGCCAATTGTTCAAATGTACGGCGGTGAATCGAACCCACGACCTCTGTCTTGGTAGCTAACGGACGGCTATACCAACAAGGCAGACAATATTTACAGTCTATTTGTCCTTACTTGTCCAATTCAGTAAACAACCTTCTACCGGTAAAGTATGATTTTTAGTCGAAAACTGCCATATTCCCATAAATGAAGTAACCCGGGACACTATTTTAGATATCACGCTCCCTAAACCACGAATATACTATAAACCACGAGTATAATACCACACCGGTTACTAAATGTGGCAGGTATGCGCCTGCCACATTTAGTAACCGGTGTTTAAGCCATAATACTATTACAATTATACTATTACCTCTATTATACTATTCGATATAAAAATGTCACTCAAACAACACAGAAACACAACATAACAACAATAAACTCAATAACAACATTATGTACTAGGGTAAATGTGTGTGTTTTATTAATTTTTTGCCAATTCAACATTAACATGAAGTTTTTCCTAAAAAGTGTCATGTTTACATGAAGCACCGAAACTGTAGAAACTTCTCTGGGCAAAATAACCATGTCAGCCACCGAATCAGGAAATATTGTTTGCACTAATAATTATCTAAAATCTGAGATACAATACCTTTGCGCCGGGTTTGGGGTTTTTTTTCTATGGGATTTGGCGGAAACCGTTTATAAACAAAGTTCATGAGTTTGCGAGAAGATATAAATGTTTGGCATGTAATATCAATTTTGAGGTTAGAATCTTATTTACTTAGTTGGAAAAGTAAGGATAAATAGACTGTAGGTAGGTATTTATTATATAAATGTTTTTGCACAGGCGCTAGTAAATGCAAACTGTAGTATTCCGCGAGGTGGCCAAGCCCAATCCCGGCGGAACCGCCACGGCTTGATGGACGGGATTAATTTACTGTTTCGACCAACTTTTCCTTACTCGCGGCCAAAGGATAATATTCCCTATAACGTGTGGTAGAAAGGGCGAATATATCGTACGCTTATTTGGCTGAGCAGTGATTGATTGACAGGTGTTCTCGTCATGTGAATTACGCGTTTGATTGTGTGGCCGTTTGTTTTCAGCAACGACATGACTTTTATTTATTTATTTATTTCAATTAATTTACAGAAAGTGGTTTGGACCGGTTTCCGAATTGAGAATTTCACTAAATAAATACTTAAGTAACATAAAAAAAGGTTCATTGTACAACAGGAAAAACAAACATAAAATAATTACAAAGATACAGTACAATTGGCGGCCTTATTGCTTAGAGCAATTTGTTCCAGACAACCTACTCTAAGCTACCTATCCTAAGAGAAGCCATGTGCCCTACAACAGTGAGAAGTATATAGGCTATCTCTACATTATAATAGTCGACACATAACTGACATTATAAATTTTTTGAATAAGACACTTGAGAACATTCAAGTGATTTATTCAAAGACTTCCTTTTTCAGGCTATATTAGTCCACTGCTACACATAGCCCTCCCCTAATGAACGCCATTGCGCAAGGTTGTGCCATCATTGAGGGGTAATGCCCAAATATTCAAAGAGTTATTGGTTCCAATTTTCAATTTAAGTTTAAATTTCTTTATTTATTCATTCATTTAATATTATCTATCACTACTGTTTTGTTTGGTTTATTGTAAATTTTATTTGTTAATAAATTTTAAACAATATCGATGTAATGTCTGAAATAAATATATTGAATTGAATTGAATAACTCGCTCAAATGACATCGAATGGGCATATTTTGGGCTTCATTAGCACGGGACGATTCTTATGATGAATCGCTCGTAGCCCCGACTGCCTGAGTGATCTTAAACGATGACAAAGTTTAAGAGCAACATAGGGCGCGTTCAGTGCATGGATAGGTGACCGTCTATGACTAACGCTTGTGGCAGTTTTCCTAGCGGGTCGCAAGGCACGTTAAGCAGTGGGTGCCGGCTGCCGTCGAAAGATGGCAGTCGTTAAGCCAAGTCAGAGGCCTCAGGGCAGCATGAAAACTTCTGACAGTAAGACAAGCCACTAGTCTTGTAAGCCTCCACCAATTCGTTTTCCTAAAAAATTAAAAAAACATCCATTTTCATATAATAAACACCAATTTTCTTGAGAAATTTCTTAAATCCGCCCTCAAACCCGTTTTAGCGGGCACGGTTCGCTCCGGGCGATCGTCCCCTATTTTTAGAGACCATCCCCAGCCCGCTGCGTGGTATAGTTTGCCTTTTATTACGGTTTTATCGATTTTTCCATAGTCCAAAAAGTCTACCTTAGGGGAACTATTTTCTCATACATCAAGTTAAAACTGTAATTATTTTTTGCTCCCACCTACTGTTGCAGCACATCATTGCACGCGGCTCGTCACCAGCATCGCGAATCTGCAAGAAGCAAAAAATTTGCTTTCATAGTTTTCCTAAAAAATTAAAAAAACATCCATTTTCATATAATAAACACCAATTTTCTTGAGAAATTTCTTAAATCCGCCCTCAAACCCGTTTTAGCGGGCACGGTTCGCTCCGGGCGATCGTCCTCTATTTTTAGAGACCATCCCCAGCCCGCTGCGTGGTATAGTTTGCCTTTTATTACGGTTTTATCGATTTTTCCATAGTCCAAAAAGTCTACCTTAGGGGAACTATTTTCTCATACATCAAGTTAAAACTGTAATTATTTTTTGCTCCCACCTACTGTTGCAGCACATCATTGCACGTGGCTCGTCACCAGCATCGCGAATCTGCAAGAAGCAAAAAACTATACCTTCCTTAGGCAAGAGACCCGTGCCCTTCGGTGGGGATATAATGGGTTGATAATGATGATGCTTCGGATTGTATATCTGTCAGTTTAACAAATAATATAGTTAAATTTTATGTTAAGTCTTTATTGTCACTCTTACCGACTCCATATCTATACAAACTTCGCGATATATTAATTTTCATTTTAAATGTGATCATCCCCACTGCTCGTTACTCCTTTATTCTATTTTATTTTTAGTAAAATATTACTACTCGATCGATATTAGGGTGTTAGAAAGACCCCGCTCTCAAACTTTATGCATCCCGCGAAATTAAAGAAAAACACCGAAATAAGATTCAAATATGAAGTTATGACGTTGGTAGGCGTCCAACAGTTTAGAAGTTGGCACGGTTGGCACATTCGCAAGGAACGCGAGCCAAAACCCGCCGACCCGCGAGGCGCAGCCTTTCCTTCCTTGGGCTCTTTCCCGAAGCAAAGGAGCATAAAATATACAACAAATCAAAAAAAATCCTATAAGGGTTGTATAGAATCTAAAGAAAACCATCGTGAGGAAACCTGAGCGTTTCAGGTGTTCACATAAAAAAAATATAAAATAAATACATACAATATTTATTCTATAAAAGGTAGGTACATGCAACTTTTACATTCTATCGTTTCCGCCAAACTAAATGACAGTTTGTTGGCAGACTTAGTCTCACTTCAAAATTAAGTACGTAAAATACCTAACAAATTACTTAAATTAAGTATGCATACCTCAGTGCTTAAAATTGTCAATCCGCGGGCACACGTGGTAATTAGATAGATAGATAGAGAACACTTTATTGTACATAAAAATGGGAATCACACAGATATTTCTTAACCTAAGAGTACAAACGGTGACCTTATCACTAAAAGTGATCTCTTCCAGACAACCTTTAGGCCCATATTCTCTCTCTCTCTATTTCTGAGAGAAGGCCTGTACCTGGCAGTGGAACGAGGCAAAATAAAAAGTCCATAAAATTAGAGTCAACAATTCAAATACTTTCTCAAATAAAAATTTTAATACACAACTAATGAAATTAAAACGGCAATGAAATATTGATGATAAAATAATGTGTCAAAATCAGTAGAGTAACAATGGTACTTGCATTTTCCATTGGCATAATCCAGGTCCTGATTGTGGAGTACGGGAAAAGTCCCCAACTCGTCTTGTTCTCCTTTTTATGGAACTTTAAAACCTTGTGACATTGTTTGTTATTCATGCCGCGAACAATAAATGTGGCTTCTATTTGAACCGAGAGCTTCCGAAGAAAGAAATGAAAAGGCAATTTCTATTCTATTGTTCGTGTTTCCAGAAAGCTGTCTAAGTATATCCGTGAAAAATTTATTGCACAGCCAAGCTGCCGCAGTAACAACATTGTACAAAATATTTATATTCTTGTTTGAAAATGAAACACTTTTATTTAGAAAAAGTAAATTCATTCTAATAAAGCAGTCTTTAGACGGATTTAAAGCCAGTTTATAAGAGAAAATCCTTTTAAGGCGATACCCGGTGTTATAACCATCAATGGAAAGAAAATCATAACTTGTTTTATTTTTTTGTTTCTTTGATAATACGTTTTTCAAAAAGGGAACATTAAACCTTAATAGCTGTAGTGACTATTTTTAAAACCTGCATTATAGAACCTAAGACTTTAATTGATGTCGGCTAAAAACGCCCGTTTTTGGAAAAAATGCCCTAAAGTCTTACATGCTTGGACGTAGGTTCTTCTCTTCTTCAGGCTATATTATGTAGTCCACTGCTGGATATAGCCCTCCCCTAATGAGCGCCATAGCGCCCTGGCTTCAGCTTGCCGCATCCAGCATCTGCCGGCAGTTTTTCGCAGATCGTCATGTCACCTGATCGAAGGGCGTCCTACACTACGTTTGCCGAGTCGCGGTCTCCACTCAAGAACACGTTCTTCTCAGTAGATTCTAAAAGAACTACAATGTTCACTTTTCCGAAAGAAGTGTTACAACAGAGGGTATGATTGTAACTTTTTCTGGACTTCCACAAAATACAAAAAATAATATAGCGGTCCAGCGGTTGTCGACTTTTAGCGAGACTAACACCCAACAATTATTTTTCATACACATAGATGACGACAAGACCACTAACAAGCACCTGGAAAAAAGTAAAAACAAAACAGAAAGCCAATATTAAGTTTTCACATATAAAAGAATCATTAAGTAGTACTCAAAAATGTTAAACATAGCTAGGCTAAAGGGAACAACAATTTGACTTATTGCCTTATCTGTCGGTGTATCAAACAACAGTGCAAACTACTTAACCCAAATAAGTCAGCTTGTGGGTAACTGTGCCACAGGGCAATCATATTTATTTAACGAAATCGAAGTTTTATCCATAGAACGTAGGTAGTAGTTTACATTGACCAGCGGCTTGATTATGTAACTTGTGCAAAAACAAAATATCTACTGGACTTGGTCGTACAATTACGTAGCTCAATATCTTGCCACCTATCAGATATCCACTGAAATGCCGTATCCACTATGTGCGATACGTTACCCCTCATATAAGTATATTCGTCACAACTAAGTAAACATTCAGCTTTCGCACACAGATAGATGTATACATGACAAGTTACAAGTCTGTTAGGTTTTATAATATACCTCGGCTACTACTATTCTAATATTTATTTCAAAATAGTGAAGAAAAGTTTTATACGGAGTGCTTAGTGCGAGTTTGACAGATCCAATCGAATAACTTTACTACCGCGTGAATCGAGCATTGAGTAGTGAGTATAAGTAAGTTAACCGTTCGAACTGGCAAAACGCTGTCACAGTACAACTCGCAATCGCGTTTATCCGTGTTTTGGCTGGTAAACGTGTTCACTTCTCAACGTAAACCATTACATCTCGCACTCAGCAATTTTAATTTCCATACTTGTCGCTAGGTGGCGCTTCCTCGATGCCATAGAAATATGAGTTTACGTTAAGGCGATCGAGTAGTTAAAAAACCCGCACAAAGCACTCTGCAGGAAGAAGTATAGCACTCGTCTGCTTTCGGCGAAAACCGAAGCCAACTCAAGAGCCCGAGGTATATTCTAAAAGCTAACAGATTGTACACAGTCAAGTCGCTGAACTTCCATTTCCAGATAGACTGGGGCATTCGTTGTTTCCTGTACCGTACCTCAAGAATTTGATGTACCTATATAACAGTGTTAGTGATAAGTTAGACTAAGTTAGTACTGAGCTAGTACCTACTCATATTAGAGTAGTACTTGACTTCTAATATTTTGTTAAAAAACCTATGACATTATTAGTGAACTACGTTGCAGTGCCTTTACAGGGCTCATGTTGAGAACTACTATTTATATTAAGACCAAAATGTACCACATGAAGCAATAAACGATTGAACTTGAAAACTTAACAAAGGCCACCGCTGTTCCAGGTACCGGGGTGATAACGAAGCCGGCGCTGGCCGCTTACTACCGGTCGGTGATAGGGCTCAGCGCGGCCCGAGTCGACGAGATCATCGACACTGCCTACGATCGCATGACCAGTGTGAGTATAGACCTAAACAGACCCGCCCTGTTTTTTTCTATACAATATACAATTTTTTATGTGACTTAAAAGGCTGGGCGCATGCTGAGACGCAGGCGACGCAGCACAGCGCAGCACAGTTCAGTACAGGACGGGGCAGTTGAGGCAGACAAGGACCCCACCGCATGCTACTACTACTTAGGCCTTTTGCATCTACTTAGCGAGATGATTTATACAGCGTCCAGTGGCATCTTCACTCACACTAGATGGGTGAAGGGACCACTATCACGCTGTAGTACCTGGGACATGGTTTTATAGATGGTGTAGGCTTGCCCAGCACCTATGCCATCCTGACAGCTTAGTCGGCCTAGCCCACAGGAAAGACTAGTCAATACGTGCGGAGCCAACCAAGCCGCGGGTTTCCTCATGCTGCGACGCAACTATTCGCCCTATTCCTTGGCAATTCACCCATAAC
Source organism: Yponomeuta sedellus (assembly GCA_934045075.1). Taxonomy (NCBI): domain Eukaryota; kingdom Metazoa; phylum Arthropoda; class Insecta; order Lepidoptera; family Yponomeutidae; genus Yponomeuta; species Yponomeuta sedellus. The sequence goes on along the minus strand of OW203739.1, from coordinate 10,624,564 downwards.
AACTGTTTCAATGTCTTTTTTGAATAGTCTGGTTGATTTGTATCATACAAACAAGGTTCACAGCGAACTAATTCAATTAAATGTTCTGTCATTGCAACAAAATTGTTGGTAAACACGCCTCGAAATGCACGCGTCGTGCAGAAATCTGTGCCGGCACTACAGCGAGACGCAGAGTAGGCCAGACACATGTCTGCGTCGCACGTGCCTGCGCCGCAGCGTACGTAGCTCAATGATATTAAATGCTTTACAAAATCTGCGCTGCGCTGTGCTGCGTCGCCTACGTCTCAGCATGCGCTCAGCCTAAACGTCCCACTGCGGGACACAGGCCTTCGCACAGAGAGAGAATGTACTTAACAACTTCCCTGTCCAAGATTCGTACATGAGTCAGCGGAGTGTATTGGGACAAGTACATGAGTAACACTTGACCCATTTTCTTTACATCTTCAGACATACAACTATCTAACTGTGGACGTCGGGGAATTGGAATTTAATTGTATGTGGATAGGGAAGTTGTTAATTACCATGCGTGCCCACCGCGAACTGGTGATTTGAAGAGCTGACCTCAGCGTTTATTTTGAACACCTCAGACACTCGGGTTTCATTACGATATTTTTCTTCACAGTTAGCGAGTTGCTACTATAACTTCACAAATGTACATAACTTAGAAAAGAAAGTCAATGGTAGGTACATGCCCGCAGTGAGAATCGAACCTGGGTCTTCGCTTCCGAGTCCATTGTTCTACCCATTAGGCTACCACCGCTCATTACGCACCCCGATTATTTTGTCTGTAACTTAAGACATATATTTCTAAAGACGTAGCTACAATTAAAATTGCTAGTGTGAAGGAAAACCTCGTGAGGAAAGCCTCGTCGCTTGAAATTGCTAATCGGTGATGGCGCGTTTTCTGAAATAAGTGCCGGTGTCTATATTTACTCAAATGGAAATCACGGTTCAGCTCAACGGCTAAACGTGCCTTGCGAAGCACGGAAGCGCTTGGAAAAAATCCACCAGTCCATACTTATACATAAAAATACTACTACCGTAAATAACGTAAAAGGCGACTAAGGGACACATACCGGGGGGTGGGCAGGAGCGCCCCCTGCAGTACAATTCCATCAAACTGCGATCCCCAACCCGCATGCCCAACGTGGGGATTATGGGCATTACCCCCCAATGATGGTACAACCTTGCGCTATGGCGCTCATTAGGGGAGGGCTATGTCCAGCAGTAAACTAATATAGCCTGAAGAAGAAGAAGAAATAACGAATGTATGGACCGCCATCGCGTTCGTATGTTTCATCCTTTTGTAAGCGAATGTGTTACCGCTAAAACAACGACGCAGTTAACTAAGAGGGTTACACTTTCAAACAAACTTTGTTGTATAACAAAGTTCGTTTATAACAAAAAGTTTTGTTTGATGACTTTTCTCAAAATAGAATTTTTAATTGCGACTCCATGTTGCCTAATACGGGTCGAGTGAGTTAAGTCACACAGTCCATCTCTGGCGCTAATTGAAAGGAGCTAAAATATCTTTGAAACTATAAAAGGATTTCGTCGTCACATGAACTTTATCGTCGCCGTCATAGAAGTTGTTGGAAGACGAAAAGACAGCGCAGATACGCCATCCAGCTTGACGGTGATCATCGACGGTTCTATGTGGATAAAAGTTCTAATTGATTTCACGGGAATTCATAACTTAATGCGCCACAAAATGTGGGGGTAAAGCCTTATTCCAAAACAATCGAGCCAACCGAAATTCACATGTAAAGAATAAGAGTTATAATTGATTTCACGGAAACTCATAACTTGCGCCACAAAAAGCCTTATTCGAAAATAATTGAGCTAATCGTAATTCACATGTGAAGTTAGAAGTTTGTATGGCTCTAGATTTTTCTTTGTTAAATCGCGAGTAAATTTTAAAGATTATCCAATCTGAAGCACATTAGGATCCATACATATCGATCATCTATACTCGCACTGCTCTCTCTCAACACATTCTGCGTATTTTAGATACACTAACTTAAAATATAATTAATTATGTACAAGAACCTGCGAATGTATTTATTAGTCGTAATTGCTCGTGTAGTCGTAATTATTCATTAGCACCATGATTATTAAGAAGCGCTCGTGGCCTAGTAGAACCGAGTGATCAATCACTCAGTTAAGCAACAACAGGCGCGGTCAGGTGCAGGATGGGTGACCGTCATGCCACTACCGCTAGTGGCATTTTTTCCGAGTGCTTCTGTGCTTCGCAAGGTACGTTAATCATATTCACTGGATGATCAAGTTCCTAGGTAGCAATGAATTAGGTTGGAATTATTTCCCTCCGTTACATCGTATACTACCACAGAGAGGATACTACCATTGCTACCCACCTCACCCACAACTTTCTCGTTTTTTTGTTTTATAAGTTAGCGTTAATGGCTTCCGCGCGGGTAAACGACCTCTTTATTACTGAAACGATAAGGTTGACAGTTCGAAGCTAAAGTAACTTTTCCGAGTCAGCTATCAATGTTTCCGGAATTCCTGACATGATAAATGGCTTCAGATTGTGACTATTGCCACTGAACTGTGTCGTAAAACTGTAATATTACGCGATAGCTAGTAGCTAGAACGGAAACTTTGTGTAGAGTTCAGCCAATACCAAAGAGACCGAACGAGTTTCAATACTCCTTTCGCGAACCGGGAGCTTTTTATTTCTTTTAACAGTTTGTGGCCGGCCAGCGAAAAGTTTTCTACCTCTTTGATGAAACAAAGTCAAACGCGATCAGTAAAAACAAAAAGGTTTCTTTCGTGAAATCTTTATAACATTTCTTTTTTAATTTTTCAGAACGGCTACCTGATTCTCGATTACGGAACTTACGTCCACTGCTTCACCAACTGGCTGATGGGGAAGAATCCGAATGGTCCTGGCCAGTGGGTGCTCGTCCCACCGAGGGACCCCTTGCCCCAACCACCCTTTCCTGTTGACTACAGCGCCTTGAACACCGAGCCAGCGAAATTGGAACCTTACGTACCAGACAAAAAGACTAATAGGCATTCAGTTATTGTTTAAGAATTGGATAGCATTTTTCTGATATTTATGAAGAAATAAGAAGGGACAATACAAAATGCTTTTATTGGCCCAGTAACTACATATTTTAACATAACATAACATTTACGTACAGACACATACTTACATTGCTTCTGGCCCCACACTAGGATACCCTGTGTCGTGGGAACTAGAAACAGCGACGTCACAAACATGTAAACATCCAAGACCTGGGGGGTTTTTTTTTCGTTCCCCAGCCGGGGTTCGAACCCGGGACCTCTTGCGTGGTAGACAGATGCGCTGCCACTACGCCACAGCTTCGGTTACTTAACTTCCTCAGACCTGCCCTCGACAAACATACTCTCGACGGTATTATGTTCAAATTGCCTCACAATTAAATGCAATAAGTGATAATCAACAACGTAGTAAACACTTTCGTTGTAAGAAATTCATTCAATTCATTCAACTTATTGATACTTTAGAGCGCATCTAAGACTGAAAGCATATTCTTGCTAAATTAATAAATAAATAAATGAACTAAATTGTAACGCGACATACCCGTACCTACCTTCAAAATAACAATATATTGGGATAGTTTTGACGGCGCTCGAGGGACCGCGGCTAGGACTGTCGCTCTGGGAGCCAATTCTCACTTCATGAGCAAATAAGTCGTATACGACTCTAAGGCGATAGCCAAAACTGTATTCTGAACGCCATGCTTGATTGAATTCGAATGAGATAATAAATGTCTAATGACTCTGTCGAGTTATCTTATTATTTATGCGATAAATGTCTAAAGCCTTCGAATATTTTGCGTCTACGCTTTCAATTCGCATGGGCGGAAATCGGCTCCCTGGGGCATCATCACCACATGGAAAACTACGTGGTAAAGCAGCTGGGGATGGGGGCATTTGCGTCAAATATGACCCGAAGTGACTAAAAATGTTGCTTTATTATCTTAGCTTTTTATGCTTTAGTTTAGGTGGACTTTTGGCCGACTTGTGGCGGTGGTAGCTCAGTGGGTAGAACCATGGACTGGCAAGCGAGAGCCCCAGGTTCGATCCCGAGTGCGGGCATGTACCAATGACTTTGTTTAATTTCATTTCACCCATCTAGTGTGAGTGAGAATACCACTGGACGCTGTATAAATCATCTCATTAAGTAGATGCAAAAAGGCCAATATATATGGTGGACTTTTAAAATGGTGATTTCTATTGTTAGTTTCAAGGTAACAGTTAACATTTCAACAGTAAATTTCTGTAGTCATTTTCAAGGCCAGGACTGAGGAGGCTATATGATATAATAGAACCTTACTACATTTACTAAACAGTCTTGCTCGATGAGAAATTTTTGAGCGATTTTCTAATTTCAATGAAGTAAGCATACCTGAGAAATAATCTACTTTATTATGATTTTGTTGTGGTTTCAAGATTCCTCGTACTGTACCTACTAATTATAATATAGTCAATTTATATTTAGAAGCATATCAAAACAAAATTCCTACCTAGCTAAATTAACAGCTAACACCTGCCTAATGTTTGCGACGTGGTTAAACAGGTATAGGATTAGAATTAATTATCTTTAAACACTAGCTAGCTAGATTTACCTTTGATCTCGTATTTCCTGTGCATTTGAAGCAGCTTTAAAACTTGTTAATTCATGTGCAATTTGACCAAGTGTACACTAACCTTACCTTAGACTATTTTAGAACTTATCAAACTAGGCATAAGGAATAAAGTCGTTTGTAAATAGTAGAGTAAGTGCACGACACGTTAAGCAAAGAACTGCCTTAGAAGTATTTCACGGCACAGCCTTATTTTGTACTCTAGATTAGAAAGACTAGTCTCAGTGATGGTTGACTATCAGTCTACAAAGTGTTCTTAGAATAAACGCGAAAATTCTGGACATTAATGCAGCTTTCAATCGTAATAAGCTCGCAATCGAAAACCAATGTTCCTCCACTGCTTGAAAATATGCCTCTTCCTCTAGAGCACAACACAAAGATGCGCTGGCAATAGGATAGTTTTGCTCGTAATTACCACTCTGGCTTAAAGAACGCACTAGAAATTTACAGAGAAAATTATCAAAGAAAGAACGGTTAGACTCAAAAGTAATAAATGTTTACAATACCAATGTAATATTGGCAAGTTCTACAATTCGTCGTGACCATCACTGAGTCTTTAGATTTAACATAGAATAATCAAGTTCACTCGGTTATAAATCTACATAAAATACAATTTCTTTAAAAAATACTTAGTCAAACTCTTTTATTTTCCCTACAAGCCTACACCTTCTATAAAACCATATCCCAGGCACTACAGCATCCGAGTGGTCCCTTCACCCACCTAGTGTAAGTGAAGATGCCACTGGACGCTGCATAAAATAATCATCTGGTTTCGTAGATGCAAAAGGCCAATAATATTTTTTTTCCCTACAGTGCATCTGTAACCAAAAATACGTAATTTCACATAACCGCACACGAGACACCCTCCAATCCCTATAGAGTGCTTTTATTACAGGTACAGACAACAGTATATCAACCTTTACTTACATGCACTCTAATCAGTTGCGGTAAAGACTACTTTGCAACAAAAATATAACGGTTAAGCTGCTGTGGACTGCACTCTTATTAAACCCACACAAAGTTTCACTTCTCTCCGTTTTTAGTTTTCTGAAAGAAACAGAACAACTACTCTTGTTGACTTCAACCATAACTTGTATAAGCTAGGTACGTATGTGTCGTACCGTCATTAGGTATACTCGTAGTTCGAAAAGGCTCATATCTTGAAGTTAGGACCACTCAAATCCGAGTCAACAAGGGAGAAAATGAGAAAATCCGGACCAAGAGCACTATCAGTTTCCTAATAACAAACATTAGTTTCCTAACTTAACTATTGCAGAGATTTCGATTGTACACAAGCGCAATATCCCCTTTATTACAATTTTATGTTCAAAATACAGTGTCCCCTCCGTTTTATGTTATTCTTGTTTTATGTGGATTCATCTCTGCAAAAGTACTCAATATATCCTGGTGAGGCAATGAATACCTACGAGGAAGATCACTTTTGAACTAATTTGAATTAAAAGACTCGTAAAACACGCCACCTTTTTGTATCCTCATCTGCTAGACAATTTTCATTTAAACGAAACGTTTCATGAAACATTTGGCCAAAATACGATATTCTGTGGCTGTGGACAAGACAGGAAGTTGTTAAAAAGCCCCCGTGATTGATGACGGGTCAACAGATAGCGTGCCAGCGGTGCTGCCTTCTAGAGCCTGTCTCTACCAACCTAAAACTTGGTTGTCGGTCATCAATCATTTTTCTTTTCGGGACAAATTGAACTACAAATGTGCCTAGGACAAAATGAAAGTATCTCTAATAATCTCTATCTAATCTCTGATTTCTACTCATAACAGCTGTCTTTTTTTGTATGGACTTAAACTAACTCACTGCTTATTACAGCAGATTTATCGAACATCTTGTTCGTGTAAGTCCGAGAAACATAACATAACATTTACATACCTACAGGTACATACATTGCTTCTGGCCCCACACTAGCATACCCTGTGTCGTGGGAACCAGAAACAACGACATCACAAACATGTAAACATCCAAGACACGGGGTTTTTTTTTGTTCCCAGCCGGGATTCGAACCCGGGGATATGTAGGTATTGCGCGACTGTCCAACAACAAAAAGAGTTTTTTTTTTATCTTCTTTCTTCTGCTAGTAACAAAAAGAGTTAATATTTTTTGGCCAGTGGTGAAGAGGAAAAAAAAGTTGTGGGACTTGTGGGTATGTTCATAAAGTTTGTTCCCTCGTAAATTCGTTTCTAACGAACGCCTGAGCCGATATTAATCATTGAAATGGCATTGTCATTGGATGCAATTTTTTTTTGCCAAGTATTGAAAGGTAGACAAAATACAAAATGTTATAAAGTAAAATTTTTTATAGGTTAACCTACCTAACGCCTACGAATAAAAATTCAAGAGAGATATAATTTTAAATTTACCAATATTTTATTCTTCTTCTTCTTCAGGCTATATTAGTCCACTGCTGGACATAGCCCTCCCCTAATGAGCGCAAGGTTGTGCCCAAAGAATATATAACCACGTTGTGCCATCATTGAGGGCAAATGCCCATAATTTGTGGTTATATACTCTTTGCCCATAATCAGCACGCTATTATATCCATAACTATTATATTCAAGCGCTTGTTCTGACATACGCTTTCAGAGAAATCGGGTTACCAATTTTTTTTACCGTTTCTTATTTTTTTAAACACTCGTCTGCCTGACTGCCTATTATATGCAGCCAGCTCTTTTTCCACGATATCACTATTTCCATCAGCGATTTGGAAATTTGGTTATACCTAAGTGGTTGTGGTTATAACACTTACACGATAAACTTTACTGGCAGTTGGGTGTTTTTCAGCAAAGGAAAAATAAAATCTCTCGTCACAATATCCTTTTATCCTTGAAAGGAACGTTCTATAAAACAGAGTTCAATGGTCTTATTTCGTTCAGTTGTCCCAATTTTATTCTCCCAGAGTCGATCTTAAAGCCATCAACAAAGGAAACAATAAATTGGTCTAGAATGAGATGAAATTCAATATCTCTGTGAAACATTCCGCTCGCTGAACGAGAAATGGCCGATAATTGCTAAGCGTTTTCGATATTCTTTTTCCCTCGCACTGTAACGGCATCATTAGGCCATCATCGGCTCCCTCTTGCTACACGAGCGGTTTTCCTGCGGTGAAAATTCGTTCATAAACCGCTGCAGACACAATCGGTTTTTCTGTCTCAACACATACTGGACCTTTTTTCCACATATTTTGTCACGCTCCTGTTATATTGTAACATACTCGGATTTTTAAGAATTGAGTCCCTAGTATGTTATACCCTATATATCACACTGGTTTTTTTAATTTAAAAAAATATTCCCAGTTAGTAAATGTGTTGCCGGTCGCTGTTATTTTCTTCCCTTCATTTAGTAGATACTATTCTTTTTAAAATCGCAGTATGTTACAGTATGTGTCATACAGGGAAAAAGTCCCAGAATGCAACAGTGTAACATAAGGTGGTGTGACATACCGGGAACAAAGGCCTCAAAACACTCCTTTTTGGGGTTCCGTACCCCGAAGGGTAAGTTACCCTATCATAAAGACTCCACTGTCCGTCTGTATGTCACCAGGCTGTACCTCATGAACTGTGATAGTTAGACAGCTAAAATTTTCACAGCTGATGTTATATTATAATATAGGTGATGTTATATTATATATATAGCGGCAAGAGAATTGCCGCTATAGTATCAAAGGGAAGTGGTGGTAACCCAGGGCATAGAATGACTTAGAAAGACAGAATAGAATAGAATAGAATATTTATTGGGCAAAAACATTAGTACACAGCTTTTACAAAATGGTTTTACTTAATGCTATATACAAAATTAACGATCAGCTTCTGACGCTGTGCTAGGTTAAAAACCTGTGTTACAGCAATCAGTGCAATGTTAGTTATTAATTTTGTTATTAATTTATTGACCAAGTTAATTACAGTTCTGTAGGCAACTAGTTAAGTCCCTGACTCCTAAACTAGGCAGACCCCGGTTCGATCCCCAGTGCGGGCATGTACCAATAACTTTGTTTAATTTCGAAGTACATTACTTACATTCACAATTTGTAGAAGCAATAATACCATTCGCTAACCGTGAAGGAAAACATACAAACAATAAAATGTGGGTCCCCACTGCCGATTCCTCAGCGCTTGTACAGTCGACAACTTTTAAGTCCATGCACTCTATTCAGTTGCGTGACTGGTGACTTTACAACTAAAATATAGGTTCATGTAAGGTTGATGTACTCTCGACTGTACCTAAATTAAATCGCTAAAACGCTGCAATACAACGGTGTAATAAACGTGTTTTTGTTGAACACGTTGATGCTGTGTCAATGTCAATTCTCACGTCATAGCATTAACGAGGCGTAGGAGCTCTTTTTCAGAAATAATGTGGAAACGTTTCAAAGGGCGAATTGCTGTATTTCAGTTTTAGTTAGATATCTAAGCATTTATACACTAATAGTCTTATTTATCAGACTCTTTAAGTAAAACGCATATAACTAAGGTATAACTTTATGATTTATAAAAAGTTCTCGCTAATAGCTAAAACACTGATAAAATGCATTCACAGATTTTGTTAATTATATTTTGAGAGATATTGTTTGATAGTCTAATCTGTGCTTCGATATAAACTTATCGGACATACGCGACTTTATATTCCAGAGGCTTTATAGCGGAACCAATATGGAGATCTAACTTCATACATAATAATTTAGTTAAGACCGCCATAATTGACCACAATTTCAGTGGAATCGCTTTTTTACAAATAAGATCGTAAATGTACTTCAATGTTAATGTCTAAGCACAAATGTAGGACAAATATCGATATCAATCCTTATATGTCCCCACTGCTGGGGCACGGGGCTCTTCCTGCATCGCAGAAAGGTTAGGCCACACTCCACCACCGGGGCAAAGTCCGGGTTGGTGGAGGACAAATATAGCACCCGGGTTTACAAATGAAATGAATGAAATTAATGAACTGAAACTGTTAAGATGCGAATGCATCTCTGAGTATCCTAACTGAATCTTCATCGGTCACGTAAATGAACTCGCTTTCACTCGTTCCCATCGCCACGCCCACTTTAGGGAGCGATCTAGCGATTTTACAGGAACTGTGAACAATGTTGCATTGGATTTCTTTGAAATACTTCACATTGGAGGCGTTCACACCAGCTCCGGGCATGATTTCAATTTTCCCACGTGACTTCTCAATTATCGTCCTCAAAAGACTCAAGGCTTCTTTATCTGCTGCCGAAGATCTTTGACCGCTCGTTAGGAGTCTGCCGAAACCGAGTTCAATTATCGTTTCGAGCGAATCCAATGGTCGTGTGCAGACATCGAAAGCTCTATGAAACGTCACTGGCAGTGGCGCTGCCTTCTCTAAGATCCTTCTGCATTTGTCTACGTCTATCTCTTGTGTGCGAGTGAGAGCGCCGAAGACAAATCTATCGACGCCTACGTCTTTGAGTACTTCTAAATCTGCCAGCATGGTTTCCATTTCTTCTTCTGTGTATGAAAAATCGGATCCAGTGCGGCAGCGCAGCATTATGTTGACCTTGGGCTTCTGTGAGGGGAGTCAATGCAAAGAGTGAGTATAACGTTATTTATATTGAAACTATAGGTCGCTTATGAATGAAAATTTATTGTCATACGAAATTAAGTAAGGAGGTCCATGGGTAACGTACATGCAGGAACTTGAGACAGCAGCATTCTGAAGAACAATTTTGAGACACTGGCTTTCCGAGTTCGATGTTGTGTATCTGAAATAAAACCATTTAGGTAAGTAATATTTTGAAACAGTTAAAGAAGGGCAAAAAAACCGTAGTATGTACTCGTAGATAGTTACAAGTTTGCAACTAGTACAGTCAATGGCAGATCAACATTTCAATAAAAGAGATCTTTTAATGATAGTCGGACTTTTACTCTTAAGTTACGAGTTACTTTGAATAAGTACGCAATAGTCTGATTAGAGAACGTCGTAGACTGAAAGAGGAGGTAGAGACTAGAATTGAGATAGAAATGTTGCGTTGGTTTGGATATTGGAGAGGGCGTAGAAAGAAAGATTGACGAAACAAATATATATTGCGAATGTGGGTGGAAGGGCCGGTAAGGAACATCCCAGGCGGACATACTTCGAGAAAATAGGGGGTGTATTAGCAAAGGCGAAGATAAAAAGTACCCGGAACCGGAATGCTGGCACGCAACGACTTATGAAGGTTGGTGAGCGAAGGTGATCTGTCAGGATGTCATGTCATGTCATGTTATGTTTAGGAAATGTGTGAGTAATATCCTTAAGTGTTCTTTATCTATCTATATCTACTGTACGTTATGGGCGACTTTCCAACGGAAATGTAAAAGTTAGACAGCTGTCGAATATACGAGTGTTGTGAAGATAGTTGGACGAGAATGGCAACCTCGAGAGGGAAGTTGTAGGTTTGCATATATTTTTTTTAATTCGGTTCGATTTTTAAATCGTACAGCAACCCCATGGAAGCTGGGACGGGCAGCTAGTGAAATATAATTTAGATAATATTTTGCCTAGCGCATTGTATTTATAACGCGGTCAACTAGAGAAAATGATTGAGCTAATTACCTCTCGCGTAGCTGAGGTTGAGCTAGTCACCTCCCCTTAGGGACGACTATATTATGAGATCGAGAGGCAATCGCATCCAGGAGCGCCCCCGCGTCGTCGATAGACACCGCTCCCGGGGAGCTGCGACGTCTTTCAATTTTTGCGTCCCAGTACAAATTTTTAGGGAATTTGTACAATTTAAAGCCCCATAACTTCTCGCCCGGACCTCGGATCCCGACCGGAGTCCCACCGATCGCATCGGGGGACCGCCCCACGTCGAGCCAATCCCATACCGAAATGGTGCATACGGGACCCTATCACTATGTCTATCTTTCCGATACCGTACTAGGCCAACAGCTTATACTCTACCGGAAAAACAGTATAACCTCAAGTCACGTACAAGACAACAAGTACCGAGTGCACTTCCGGTTCCGGTGCGACGTACAGGTTGTAGGCACTACAGGCGCATCAACTTTTACATTTTAGTTGAGGTCACTCAACGTAAGTAAGGCACCCGAGTAGAGTGCATGAATGTATGTGTGATGTGCTATCGACTGTAAAACAGACTAAAGTAGATTTTTGCTGTTTAAGTTTAGGAATGAAAAAAACATAGAAGTATATTTCTTCGTACAAAATTCACACACATAGGTAACCCGATGAATTTTGTACCTCGCAGGTGCGTAGATATTTTGCCGAGTAGTACTGAACTTGCTCCGCTTGGTATCACAATTGACCAGCCCCGCCTGCCATCCCACCGTTGAACGTGATTTTTACCGCTAGTTCTATTGTATGTTTTCACTGGCTAAAGTACATATTATAAAAAAAATTGTAGAGTGCAAGCACATTGACGAATAGCCTAGGCGTACTAATTCATTTATACAAATTTTAACACAATTGGATGACTTACCGCTTGAACAATTAATTTTACAAGCCCAGCAGTGGGTGTGAGGCCTCCTTCGACAAGGGAGCTGCAAACTTCGATCTCCGAGGCACCCCCATGAATAGCGTTCAACGCTGATTCCATGCTATCGATACAAACTTCTAGCCTTCTGTCCCGGCTTTTTGCTTGCATTATTTTGGGTAAAAAATTTCTTCGTCAACAATAATAAGTAGCCTCTATGGGTCTTAGTTGAGAAACTACTGACTGAATTCAATGTACACAGTGCACTTTTGCTCAAGGTTACTGACTAAAACCACTAAAACGGCAAAACAAGAACACCCACTACTACTCGACTCGGTGCTACTCATCCATTTGCCATTGCCACGAGAGAGTGCGATAAGGGCGATAATCGAATCGATTCACTCGTTCGATTTGACAAATAATATTTTAATCGATTATTTGTTTTACTGGCAACACCAAAACACGTTCGTAATTAAGAGTTTTTATGACTCATGGCACAAAAAATACTTTATTTTTACAGAATGTTCTATATGTGTGTGCTATAGTAATTTTGCTTTGTAATTTTCTTGTTATTTATCTATTACGTAACTGATTTAAATAACAAATAATAAACATACATAATATTTGCACAAAATTGTAAAATTGTTGACGTTTCTGTTGCACTTCACGAAAGTTTCAGAACGTAACTGTTCCTTTTGACGTTCGAGTTCGAAGTAAAAGGACACGCGAACGGAGGCTTTTTTGCCAAAGTTCGCTCTCTTTCCATCAGGTATTCTTTTATCCTTCACACAAAATCACCTCTAGAATACACAAATTCCCACCCCATTTCAATTACACACATTTACATTCAATACAAAAAAATATTACACACAAACTTTGTGAGGTTATGTGCCACATATTAACGTTAGTTTGGCTATGAACCTCTGTGAACGGTGCTAGAAAGTGTTACATTTTTGTCAACAGTGATGTCGAGAAATAAGTCTCATGAAGAGACGGACAAACTTACACGTATTGCTATCGTGAACGCGGACAGATGCAAGCCGAAGAGATGTAGACAGGAGTGCAAGAAGAGCTGCCCAGTGGTGCGTATGGGCAAGCTCTGCATTGAGGTGACGCCTAACGACAAGATCGCCACTATCTCCGAGGAGCTGTGCATCGGTTGCGGTATCTGTGTCAAGGTAACTGCACTTGTGACCTTTGAAGGCATTGATTTGCATGCTATCTGATTACCTGGCCCACTGGTCTGTTCCATATTTAATGATAACAGTAATTGCATGTTATTGTTGGACTAGAATTCCATCAAAATTCACACAACATTTCCATACAATAAATTAATAAAGGTCTTATCTTCGTAACTTTATTAAACAACCAGTTATTGTCTAATGTGAAACTGGCCAAAGCAAGCAGAAAGTTGTTGTAAAGGGTGATAAGAAGCAGGTTATCATACTATCAGACAACTTTCTGCTCCCATCCCAATTAGAAATTTATCTATCTAGCAATCAATGCTGATTATTCAAATTTAAAGCTAAGTGACACATTTTTCCTGATTCTTCATCAGTGTAAATATATTTTTGTATTTAGCTTTGTAGTAAATCTCACTTATACCTATTTCTTTCAAGAAATGCCCTTTCGATGCAATCACCATCATCAACATACCGTCGAATTTGGAGAAGCATACAACCCACCGTTACTCCAAGAACTCGTTCAAACTGCATCGCCTGCCGATCCCACGGCCCGGTGAAGTGCTGGGACTAGTTGGACAGAATGGTATTGGCAAGTCTACTGCACTGAAGATCCTTGCAGGCAAGCAGAAACCTAACTTGGGGCGATTCTCCGTAAGTATACCTTAGTAGTTTGCTTAAATTAGTGACACAAGAAGGCCTATCCATTGCAGTGGTACTTTTAAATTGAAAGAAACTATTTTAAGAGTACAATTTATTATTTAGTATTTTAAGGGAAGGAGTTCTTTTTACACACACTTTCTTTTTATGTGTGACTTTGTAGTCGCAATACCACACGCTATTGGTGAAGGAATCTGCGGCTTGGTTGGCTCCACACATATTGACTAGTCTTTCCTGTGGGCTAGGCTGTCAAGTTGTCAGGATAGTATAGATGCTGGGCAAACCTACACCATCTCAAACCATGTCCCAAGCACTACAGCATCTGAGAGCTTCCCTTCACCCATGTAAGTGAAGATGCCACTGGACCCTGTATAAATCATCTCATTACATAGATGCAGAAGCCAATTAATATTTAATTTTACATAAAGATGTGAGCTACAAATCTTGCAAGCCAAATATTGCACTATTGTTCTGTTCAAAAAAAAACCATCTATTTTCATTACATTAAAATAGATGGTTTTTTTTTCATGTAACAAAATGTGTTCGCTACTTAATTGTACCACAAAACAAACAAATATTTTTTCATCCCACCATCTCGGAAAGAGTATTATTAATCTTCAATATCTGAGTGGAAAAGCCGTTTTTATTCTCGAGAGGATAAAGTAAATTGAATTTAGAACATCGTGTGCACTAAGTTTGTGAATTAAAAAAGTGTACCTATCTTGTGATTGTAAACGTTTTTTTTTTTGCATTTAGTCATTTCCTCGCTGAGGTGGAATGAAAAGTTACGTGTTGCACTCGAATGCAAAGATTTTTCACCTCGTGCTCTTTTGATTCCCTCGCTAACGCTCAGGATTCTAATTTTGAATCACTCGCTGCGCTCGTGATTAAATTTTAGAATCCTTCGCTTGCTCGGTCATCAAAATTGAACACGCGGTTAAAAAGCAACTTTGCACTCTTGTATAACAAATAACTATATGTCACAGATCCTGGGACATATATTATAAATAAATTGGTACAAACTACCTAAGGCCACAGCAAGCGCCCTTAAAGTGTTCTGATAAGGGCACTCATTGGTTAGGGAATATATGCTCCTCTCTATTATATCCAATCTCGGGGATTTTTCAGATAACATATAATGCACAACATTCAGCACTTTTTATTACTCAGGTGGCAAGTTTGCTGTTGCTGACAACAGCTGATTGTTAACAGTTTTTATACCATTTTTGTAATTGTAGTGAGCCAAACTTTTTCTTTATAAATTTTTATTTAAAACTAGATTACCAGCTGGTATACTTTGTGTCACCTTTCCTATAGACATTCATAACATAACTGTCCCATGGCTCTTTCTTTCTTTTTTTTCTTCCACAATTTTTTACTACGTGAAAAATAGTGGCGGGACTATTCTAGAAGCGCTCGTGGCCTAGGCGAACCGAGTGATTGGAATCAATCGCTTGGTTAAGCAACAACAGGCGCGGTCAGGTACGGGATGGGTGAGCGTCCCGTGACTACCGCTAGTGGCATTTTTCCGAGCGCTTCCGTGCTTCGCATGGCACGTTAAGCCGTTGGTGCCGGCTGTCATATAATGGCAGTCGTTAAGCCATGTCAGAGGCCTTATGGGCGGCTTGATAACTTCTGACAGTAAGGCCCGCCACTGTCTTACAATCCTCCACCAACCCGGACTTGGCCCCCGTGGTGGAGTATGGCCTAACCTTCCTGCGAGGCAGGAAGAGACCCGTGCCCCAGCAGTAGGGACATACAAGGGTTGATAACGATAACGAAAAATAGTGGGAGAGGGGGAATTCATGACAATATGGGTCGTCACCAGGGGGATGAGAATAAAAATCAGTCACGGGAAGCTTTACAAATCAAGACTTTTATGTATGTAATTCAATTTCAAAACACTGTCTAAGAGAATAATGTTAAACACTCTTTAAAGATTATATTCTTATGTCCGTCAAACCGGACACAGTCGAGCGAGTTCCAGCCTACCTGCCTTTCGTGAGAGGAGTGACTGACAAAATTGGGAGTATTTTAAAACGCGCCTCGATCAGAACCATCTACATCATCTGGCACGGATAGCCAGAGGTCGCGGGTTCGAATGCCGGCATGGGTGGAATTTTTAGCCTCTAAATAGGTTTCCAAAAACTGTTTAAAGATGCCAAACCTGCTCGCAACTCGCGTAACAGTTTTCTTTTGCAATCGGTGTGCCATCGATCGCATTCTATCTAAACACCTTGACTGAATGATACATTTCTTCACCCCAGGACCCCCCAGACTAGCAGGAGATCCTCTCCCACTTTCGCGGCTCTGAGCTACAGAACTACTTCACCAAGATCCTTGAGGACAACCTGAAGGCTCTCATTAAGCCGCAGTATGTCGATCAGATCCCCAAGGCCGTCAAGGGCACTGTCAGTCAGCTGATTGACAAAAAAGACGAGTGCCTTTCGTGAGAGGAGTGACTAACAAAATTGGGAGTATTTTGAAACGCGCCTCGATCAGAACCATCTACATCATCTGGCACGGATAGCCAGAGGTCGCGGGTTCGAATGCCGGCATGGGTGGAATTTTTAGCCTCTAAATAGGTTTTCAAAAACTGTTTAAAGATGCCAAACCTGCTCGCAACTCGCGTAACAGTTTTCTTTTGCAATCGGTATGCCATCGATCGCATTCTATCTAAACACACTGACTGAATGATACATTTCTTCACCCCAGGACCCCCCAGACTGGCAGGAGATCCTCTCCCACTTTCGCGGCTCTGAGCTACAGAACTACTTCACCAAGATCCTTGAGGACAACCTGAAGGCTCTCATTAAGCCGCAGTATGTCGATCAGATCCCCAAGGCCGTCAAGGGCACTGTCAGTCAGCTGATGGACAAAAAAGACGAGATGAAGAACCAGGAAATAATTTGCAAGATGTTGGGTGAGTCTCAAGCTGTTTACTTGACACCAAAATTCATAGAAAAAATATTATGCTGTATTAAAAATCCGCAAAGTAATGGCTGATTCCATACAATATTATGCTGCTTTAGAAAGCAAACATATTAAATTAATACTAAGGAAACCTACAAGAAACCCTTACAGTTTCGCCGTGTACGTCGCCGTGTTTGTCTGTCTGTCCGCGGCCTAGCTCAAGGACGATTAGTACTAGAAAGCTGTGGCTTAGACAGATATTATTCACGCTCACAAAATGCTAAAATAAAATATGAAAAAAAATTGTTACCGTATTTCTTATGTAGATAATATTTATAGTGCGACTGTAACATCTCAATATTGACAGGCTGTTATATTTTTCAAATGCGACCCAAAAATTATTTATGTGGTAATGTCATAATGTTAGTTCTTTTCTACGCCGCGCTAATACTTAATAAGCTACTCGAAATACTAATACTGTGCAAACGAAGTCGCGAGCACCAGCTAGTGATAGAATAAAAACCATAACAAATGTTTTTTTTTTTGTATCTTGACTTCTGATTTCTGTATCTCCCCTACATCTTAGTTAGGGATGCAATCTTTTCTTCTCGGCTACACCATAGTGTGGGGTGTCATTTTATTGGTCGTTTAAGGATATTGTGAGTGTAGAAAGACCATTTTTCGTTATAGTGATCCGTTTGCGAAATATTAAGCTGAACACAATTAATAATACATTTATTTGCATTTAAAACTTCCGATTTCTTTTTCTTACATGCCTACTGTTCTTGCAGACCTGTCGCACATCAAGCACCGCGAGATCTCCGCGCTGTCGGGCGGGGAGCTCCAGCGCTTCGCCATCGCGATGGTGTGTATCCAGGACGGGGACATCTTCATGTTTGACGAGCCCTCCTCCTACCTCGACGTGAAACAGCGTCTGAACGCCGCCCGCACGATACGCTCGCTCATTCACCCCGACAAGTGAGTTTCTAGACAGTAAATGTCTTGTCTCTAAGCACAAATAATTTCTTTATCTATCTACCTAAAACAGTAACTTCTTTTGTTGCCGTGTCCTTTCTGAGGTCGGCTGTCAGTGTGACTACTTCGTCCCATGATGTGGGTTGGAAAAGTTCCGTCTTTCTCGTGTTAAACTACGCTGCATGATTTTGCAGCTATTTTATCCGGCGGCCTTTTCCAAAAAAATGGAAACCTTTGAGACTGAAAATTCTTTATGATGTATAATTTAGGATTTTTTTAGAGAAATCCAAGAAGGTCCACGAATTAACCAGAATTCAAGAAATAATACTTCGCGCGGAATGCGCCGTGAGCGTTATTTTATGGTTTTAATTTTTTTTAAAAACCTAAGGCAAATTAATAGGATCAAATTGTCTATCTACTGTAGACAATTTGAATTGTTAGATTAAATTATTAGAGAGTAGTATGTGATATATTGAAATAAGAGGCAAGGTTCTACATATGAATTTTTCTAAAACAGAAATATCGTTTTTCTCAAATTCTGACTTATGTAATCAAAACTAACATTAAAAATAAAAATAGTGTAATCATGTGGGTACAGTGATATCGTTCCGATGTTAAACCTAACTGCAAAGTAGGTAGTCGGGGCTGTAAGTAATACAATTTGCTTAAGTCAGATGTCGCTGCCTGTACGTAATACAGAGAATATTGTAAAGAGGTTCGAAATTTCACTGATGCCGTGAGTCGCCCATTGGCTCAATTGGTAGAGCGCTGGTACGGATAGCCAGAGGTTGCGGGTTCGAATCCCGGCATGGGTGAAATTTTTAGCCTCTAAATAGGTTTTTAAAACTAACATACTACAACTTTAATTTTAGTTTAATAAATATTTTATTAAACGAATAACCTGTTTAAACCCGCACGACAATACTCCTTCGACGGTACCCGCGCCTTAAGCTCCATTTAATAAGAAGTCAGCCTATGATGATAACATGATGACTGAATTAACTTTATGATTTTCGTTAGTTAGACCTGAAATTTCCGCATTTAGCCTTATAGTCGGGCCATTATACGTAGCAAGCGGCATCCAAATACCTCAAAAACTAGAGCTTCCTCACGCCGTTTTCCTTCACAGTTTAATGGTATTGCTATTACATATTTTCAAATATGTGTAATTTATGAAACGAAGTCATTGTTACATGACTTCGAATTTGAAGTCGTTCGAACTCTCGATTCGACTGCGTTCTACCGATGTGCTAACACTGCTCTACTTTATGATGTTGTCCACAGGTTTATCATCGTGGTGGAGCACGACTTGTCAGTCCTGGACTATCTCTCCGACTTCATCTGCTGTCTGTACGGCGTGCCCGGTGCTTATGGTGTTGTGACTATGCCCTTCTCTGTGCGGGAAGGCATCAATATTTTCCTTGATGGGTTTGTGCCCACGGAAAACATGAGATTCAGAACAGAGTCTCTGGTCTTCAAAGTTGCTGAGTCTGCAAATGAGGAAGAGGTATTTTCTTTAAATATTGATAAAATATCTTAGTTTCCTTCACACATTGGGGTCGAATACATTTGTGTGTCATGTCTTACTCAACCTCTGTTTCATAGTTCTGAAGTGAAATTGTGCTAAGGTTTTAAGAGCATGCAGTAGAATAAAACCATCAAAAGTAGTTACATTTTAAATGTAAAAAATGTGCCAGCTGCTAATGAATCTTTGTAAATATGTATGTTACATTGACTTATATAGAGGTTGTAAGTATTTTCAAATGTTGAAGTGTTAAAAAAAATTAACAAAAAAGTAATTTGCGATAATCTATAATAATTGCAAGTACATAATATTATCAGTATCACACAATATACAAACCTCTACAGGTGCCATTATATCAATATATCGTCGGTATAAAGTTAAAATTCAGTTACTGCAAATGAGCCTAATCGTAGAAACTGCGCTAATGTGAATTTGAGATACTAAATGTAATATTTATCACAGAAATAAAAACGTTCACCCATCGTTAGTTTTTTAAGAGTACACTAGATAGTGTTATTTTTGGGCAAAAATAATTACAATTATATCAGTTTATAAATAAAAAAATGGAAAAGCAGTTAATGAGTTTTACCTTTATACCGACGATATTATGATTACTTTTTTTTTTTTCAATTTAGCTTATTATAAAAAAAAGATTTAACCCTACTGCGCGCTAAATCTATAAATGACAATATTAATTGTAGACTTTTAGTCCGGATCTACTTACGGGTGTTGTTATATCGGAAAAGTCCGACCAGGTTTCGCTCCCGTAAGTAGATCCGGACTAAAAGTCTACAATGTGTTGTGCTTACGAAAGTTTTAGTTCAAACATTAATTAATCTTTGGATCCAGGTAAAAAGGATGAACCATTATGACTATCCTGAGATGTCAAAGAAAATGGGCGACTTCAGTCTACACGTGAAGTCTGGCGAGTTCTCGGACTCCGAGATCTTGGTTCTCCTCGGAGAGAACGGAACCGGCAAGACTACTTTCATTAGAATGTTGGCTGGAAACCTGGAGCCGGACGAAGGTAATTTGTAGGGCAGCTAGTAATCGAATCGTTAGTTACTTGAGAATCGAAATAATCGATTCATGACTTTATTACATCGGCAAGTTGGCAACACTAAAATCAATCTGTCACTTTTTGTGAAAGTTGTCAAATGATCTCAATTTTCTTTCTCGGAATCGTTTTTAGAGAAAAATATCAATATTTATTGGAATCTAGAAAATATGTACAGCTTGTTATTATCCGCCGATACGTTAAATAAGTAGCGAACAATCTAGAAAACCATGTCGACTATGTATGTGATATTGAGGTTATAAGTGTATTGGGTTGTTTGTAAGTCTTCTTTTAGATGAATTTAGACCATCACCGCGATGGCTCGTGGCGAACTGTTCGATTTGTTCTTCCATCCTGTGTTTCAAAAGTGTTTAAAGCATGCAGAGTCTTCGTTGTCGACGGAAGGTACTTGCTGATTATTGATTTCCTTTCTGCTGTAATCTAGGTTTGACCTGCCGAAGTATTTCCAATAGTTAATACTTTCCAAAACTCGCAATAATAAGTGTTTACGTTCTTATATAGAACTAAACATGACAATGCAAATGGTGACTATTGGTGTTAATTGTGGAGAGCCAAGTCACCCATACCCATCAAGAATTGTTGGGTGCCCACCCTAGAACGTTGGGATAACTACTACATACATCGGCACATTTGATTTGATACTTGTTGTGGGTTTCTGTGGGCTGACCACTATTTTCAGGGCCAGGCACCCACAGGAATATAACCCTAGTAAAGCCAATGTCCATGAATCAAACTACAGAGAATGTTTCCTTTGTGTTCAGGTTCTGGCACCCTCCCGCAGCTGCACATAAGTTATAAGCCACAGAAAATATCGCCGAAGTCGCAGGGGCATGTCCGAAACCTGCTCCATGATAAGATCAGAGATGCCTACATTCATCCACAGGTGTGTGACGCGGAATTATTCTATAAATGCAAAACTGTAGATGTGGGAAGTTGTGGGTTTGAATATCAGTATCTATTAGTACCTTGGCGTTTATTTTCTCAGTCAGTTAATTTGAAAAAAAACAATAACACTCAATAATGTTGAGGAAAACATTGTGTGGAAACCTGTTTGTAAATACTATTCAAGCCAATGTTATAAATGCGAAAGTAATTCTGTCCCATGTTTAAAACATTCACAATTTTAGGTATAGTGGTGATATTGTATATTCTGAGGAAACTTCTTTTTTCTCTTCTTATCAAACATACTGGACTTTGCCACAGTGGTGGAGTATGATCAGACCTGTGCTCCAGCAGTGGGTATGTCCCCAAAGGGTTGATATTATCATCAACAGTAAAATTTTGTTAATGAAATTCAATTCTTCTCTCCAGTTCATCACGGACGTTATGAAGCCCATGAAAATAGAAGAAATCATGGATCAGGAAGTACAGAACCTGTCTGGAGGTGAGCTGCAGCGCGTTGCACTTGTGCTATGCCTTGGAAAGCCAGCAGATGTCTACCTGATCGATGAACCCTCTGCATACCTAGACTCTGAGCAGCGTCTTGTTGCTGCCAAAGTTATTAAAAGGTTTGTTGACTTGATTGAGTTTTAGGTAATTCCTATTATACCATTTCTTACAAATGAATTGACGGCATCATGTCCAAGACAATAAGAAAAATAACCA